>RJWM01002196.1:0-134233 GCA_004363535.1 Dasyprocta punctata | reverse complement strand
TGATGCCTCTAAATTGCTGGTTACTATGCCCTCAGTGATGTCTGAAAGTATTTTTATATATCTGGGCACATGATAAGTACTTGTGACATATTTATTTCAAATTTGTTTGTGAGCACGATGGTAGTTCAAAGGGATTATAATGATCATTTTATGTCAAATATTGTCTCAGGGAGGAAATAAGTGAAATCAAGTATCACTTGCTTGTTTGTATTGTTTTTACTTGATCATTTCAAGTGTGTCATAGAAGCAGTATATCACCAAGTAGCTATTTTCTGTACATTCGGAGGAGTTTGGACTGGGGCATTTCTGTATTGATATCTTGAGAGTTACATATCCCTTGAGACCAATTACAAAGGTTCACAAGGTTGTTTTTATTTTGCTTTCTCTTGATGCCTTTTTAATGAGGCCTCCCAGTAAACAGCAAGCATGAGGCTTTCCTGTTGGAAACCTGTCTGCCGCCTGCAAGCATTTATTACTAATACATCTGGGAAATGATTTATAAATTAAATATTAGGAAAATGTACTTTAGGAAAAGTAGTAAGAGGTATAATTTATAATTCTCATTTAGAGGAAAATCATACCAGCAATTTGCTAATGGAAGGACACCAAGAGTCACACATGGAAACACGGTTGTGGTTTGTGTAATAAATAGAAATGTAGACGAAGTGATTTTGGTGTGTATCTTTGTTTGTAGTTCATTTTTCCTCAGAATGAGTCCTTGGAAAATGGGGAAATGATGAAGAACAGAGTTTAGGTTATTGTATAATTCTTCCGTGTGACAAAAGTACAATGTTTCTCAATACAAAGTGAAACGTTATCTCACTGTAATATAAAACCAGGTATTAGTGATGTCAGTGTCATTGCGTTTGAGCTGGAAGAGCTTTTCTATGCAATGTCAGAACAGTTTCATTGTACAAATGATAAAACAGACTGTGTGTATTTGTTACTTACCTAAGGTCTCAGAATTTTTAAGTCTATTATTTTTTCTAAACTTATTTCCAAAGTTTCCTTCAAAATTTGTTTTTGCATATATGTGCTAGTGTTTTTTGTTTTGTTTTGTTTTTAGGTTAGAAATACCATTAGCTAGTTAGAGAAATTATGCCCAAGAGCTTAAAAAAATCACTCATATTTGTACTATTGCACGAAGATGAATAATACCCATGTTCAGTCACCTGGAATTTAAGAAGAAGACTATTATTATAGCTTTGGGATTTTCTTTTGAAACATTATGCATTCCTGGGAATTAACACTCATTCTGCAGATGTTGTTCAATAAAATCATTTGGTTTTTTGTTTTGTTTTGTTTTGCTTTTGGTACCAGGTGTGAAACTCACAACCTTGCGATTGCCAGGCAAGAGCTTGTGCTGCTGAGCTAAACACCTGGCCCTTGTTTTCATTTTGTTTTGTTTTGTTTTTAATTTCTGAGTAATTTCCAAATATCTTTTCAATATTGCTAAAATGGTTGTATGTAATAATTCATGGGTATAAATGAATACATAACTGTAAAATTTTAAGGTTTCAAGCATTTTTACATTTTGTTTCAGTGTTACTTATTCATTTGTTGATTTATTGATTGACTGATTGATTGTTTCTTTGAGACAGGGTCTCACTATATAGTGTAGGCTGGCCTCAAACTCAGTATGTAGACTTGGCTAGCCTTAAACTTGCAATTCTCCTGCTTCAGCCTCCTGGGTGCTAGGATTACAGGTGTGCACCTCCATACACAGATGCAATCTTTCTCCTCCTCCTCTTTTGTTTGTTTTTTGTGTGATTTTTTTTTTTTTTTTTTTTTTTTTGCTGCTACAGGAGATTGAACCCAGGACATTCACATCGAGCTATATCCCCAGACCTTTATTTGTTTTTCTGTTTTGAGATAAGATCTCACTAAATCACCAAATTGTTCAGGCTGGATTCCAACTTGCTGCTGTTCTGTGTCGGGCTCCCAGGGTGCTCGGGTTCTAAGCTTGTGTTTCCCTGCCACACTTGGCTGCTGTCTACCTTACTTCATTTTTACAAGAATTGTTTGTCTGTACTTCCATACAGATACTAAAGACATAACCCTATATCTTATATATTATCTTTATATAAAAGAAGATATGCATGTATGCTGTACAAATACATGCTATGCCTGCATTTATGCATACGTAAAATTATATATCTTAATATAGAGTGTTCTCTGGAATTACATATCAAATATGTATATATATATACTGAGATAGATAAATAGATACCTAGATTATAGTTTGTATTTTCTGATAAAATTTATTCCCTAGTATGTCTTTGTTGCTGTCCCCCATCAGCACATCATGAAAGGATTCCATTGGACAATTGATCAAAATTTTAATATTTGTAAAGTTTAAGAGCAATTAGTGATATCATGATTTAAACATTATGTATTTACTGATATTAATCTAATTCATGTTGATCTTATCTCAAAATGGAAAAACAAATAAAGGTCTGGGGATATAGCTCAATGTGAAGGCCATGGTTCAATCTCCTGTAGCAGCGAAAAAAAAAAAAAAAAACGAAAAGAGAGACTGAGGAGGAGAAAGATTGCATCTGTGTATGGAGGTGCACACCTGCAATCCTAGCACTCAGGAGGCTGAAGCAGGAGAATTGCAAGTTATGAGAAATATCAAAAATCAGACACATACATGTACTCATTTCTATTTACCTATTCTAAATCATGTTCTTTGAATCCATGTTGACTTCATGCCTCTAATTCATCTTTCTGGCATTTGTGGTTGGAAGAGAGTAGACTGTTCTGTCAGAGTCCTTGTGTTTGGATAAAAATTGGTACAACGGCATAATAATTTCAAAAGATTTTCATCTCCTAGCAATCTCTTGAAATTAATGAATAAAGAGAATCGTCTCCTATTCATTTAATTTTACTGTGTCAGGCAGTGGAAATAGAAAATTACACAGAATTAATCACTTCTTTTGACAGTTGTAAAGTGGTAATCTGCCATTTTTATCCTCTCAAAGAATATTTAAAGATAACTTTTATCCTCTTATTTTCATATTCTGTCTTATAGCCCTTTTATTATTGGTGATCAAAGTAAGATTCAGTAGAAAGCCATAGCTGTGTTACTAGGGTTCTGAAAAATGTATCAACACTGAGAATCAATTTTAGTTATATTTCCATTGTTATTGCTTTACAGTATGTGTCCTTTACTGAAATATCAAAAAATGAGCCTAGAGGAGCTCATTCATGTGAATAAGCTTAAAGATAAATTACTTCTTTCTGCTTTCATATCAAAAGAGGACTGGTGCAGTCCTTTTGGCTGTGAGATCTTGGTCAAGCAAAGATGAATGTCATTGTTACTAATTTTAGATATTAAAATCTCAGATTTATTCCTCAGACTCTTTATTAGTTTTGCTATAGCCTTTGTAGTCTTCCTGTGTTCGGAATGAATATCAAACCATGGAGTACAGACATATACAATGTTTATATTTCAACTGGACTAACATGGAAAATACAGTATTGTCAAACTCTTCTGTGTATTTTATTTAGTTCAACTTACACTATCTATGGCTGCAATTTCCTAATCTGTTATATTAATATCCTACACTCCTGTCTAGCAAAAGTAATTTAATTTGAATTCTCCTAATTGTATTGCAGATAGATTGTTTTTTCAATGACTTTTCAAAAGGAAATTTGATTTTCCAAAGTTTTTTTTATTCCCATCAATGGAAAATTACTTTCATAAAATTTAGAAAGAATACATGCATTTACTAGATAGTCACTGATTCAGTGTCAGTGGTCTTCCATAGTCAGTGCTTCTATGACATTCATGTTCTTCTAGAATCACCTCTCAGTCCCATGCACTGTTTCCATTATTAGTAAAGATGTTTCAGCTCTAGACCCTTCTTTGTATGCCTGGCTGATCCTCCCCCATTTTATCATTTGTATATAGCCTTAGCTTGAACTTTTCACATGATTATTTACTGCTTGGGCCATTTTTAACAACATGGATCTTATTTCATGTTGGTTATATGTCATGTATACATCCATTCAAATATTTTATATTATTTGCTTAATTTCTTTTTTAGCAGCACATAATTTATTACTTGTTTGTTAGCAAAGGTTAGTCTTTCCAGGCATGTTGTATCTACATACTCATATGTACAATTATATTTTTAAGTTTCAATATATAATATGCAATAGGCCCTTATAAACTAATAATTATGTCAAGAAGTGAGACTCAGTTGTCTAAGGTGAACCTTCTATGCTACAAGGAAAACCCTGTGCCCTCATCACTGTACAGCATAACTACACTGTCAAAAAAATGCATGACATTTTGGTAACAGGTTAGTAATGCATTTATGTATCATAATTTATAATTCAGCAGGAGAAGAAGAATTGCTTGTTCAGTAGGCTATAAGTTCTGGAATCAGATTTCCTGAGTTTGAAATAAAGATATTCAGAGTGCTGTTGTGTGACTTGATGTAATTTATTTAAACTCATTGGGTCTTGCTTTATTCGTTTATGAAAAATGTATTAGAACCTACCTCATAATATGGTGATTAAATTAGACTATACCTTCTGAGTAAATTGTAAATAATAAATAAATCTCAGCTGCTCGTACAATTGCAACACTTATGCAAATCATTTTTATTTAAAAAAATGAGGTTCCATATGATCATACATACATATAGATGGTAAAAATGTTCTCTACTGTGCAAATTAATTGATTGGCTATCCTCTGCAGCTCAAATTGTCGATCAACTAAATATTTTGTCTCCTTTTGGATCTTGTATTTCTACTTTAGCTGAACAAGAGTGAATGATGACAACCTGACAAACAGTGAGATACTCCAGTTTTGAGTACTTCAATATTGTCTTTAACCGAATTATTTTCAAGAACTTTTTTTTTAGAATTCAGACATTACTGCTAAGAATAACAAAAGAAAAAGAAAACTCAATCTCCCTTTTCTAATCACCAATCCTTTCAGTATTAGGAGAATGAATTAAGTGTGAAAGAAACAAAAGCATTAAAGTTGTTGGTTGTATAAATGTATCATCCTAAATTGTTTAGCTGTAAAAATAAAAAGATTTCTATATAAAACTTTGATTTTCCAAATCATAAATTTCAATTATTTTCACAAATATGAAAGGTTACAATTGTGGATATGGTAAACAATTCATTTGTTTAGTGCTAATGGCTGAGTGTTTAGTATAATGTTTGTGTTACCACCCAGAAACTATGCTTTTGTATGGATATGACAGATTACCTAACCAATGGCACTGATAAAAAAAATACAACAGGAACACATATAGACATTATAGAAATGTATAAAATAAGGCACACTGAAATGTTAATATGTGATTATTATCTTTGAGGATTCAAATGATTAAAACTATATTTAATCACATCATTTTATACCAATCATGTAATATTTATATAATTAAAAGAATATGCTTATAGTAAATTAAGTGGAAAGTCTAAACAAATTAATAATGGAACAAATTAATAAAGTTTGCAAAACTACTGTCTTGGTTATTTTTCTCCTGTTGCTGAGACAAAATACCTGACACCCAAATTAAACAAGAAAAGGTTTGTGTAGCTCACAGTTTGTGGAGGTTTCAGTCTATAATCAGCTGGCTCCAAGGCAGGGTGGCATGGCACAGGGGCAACAGTTCAAGGAGGCAGAAGACAGCAAAGCAACAAAAACGAAGGGGAAGAACAAGCCTCTTTTCTTCCTTTATATCATATGCAGGTCACCCACCTCCTGCCCTCCAGTGGGTGAGGGACTCATACCATCTCAGTGCCCTCTCATTGCACAGGCTCAAGATGTTTACAAAGTGAGGACCCTGGTCTCCTACGAGTTACTTCTAAACTTCTCGAGTTGACACAGTGAACAAGATTTTAGAACTGTAAGGGCATGTCCTTTACACTCTAGGATGTAGACCTGCAGAGTTACTTAATCTTTTAAACTTCTCAAATTGATACAATGTATCAACCATTACAACTACTTCCTCAAAAATTATATCATATAGCCTTTCACAGTGTTTAACTTTTTGTGTTTAAATTTTTGTAGAGAAGAAAGTTTTAAAACTTACTCTTTTACTATTTACTATTGTGAATCCACCATTTCATTAATACAAACATTTAATAAAAAGAGTGTAATGAGCATTTTAGATCTTGTTATAATTATGAACTTAAATTCAATAATCCTAACGCAGTTCAGCAAATAATTTATCCCTCCATTAAAAAAGAAAAGCAGAGGAAGCCGCGGCACCCTCCCGTGTGCCAGCAGTGGCCAGGGCCAGCTGGTGCGCAGGCAAGGAAAGAAGATATCCCACCCACTGACACCCCTCATGCCCTTCTCCCTCCCCCTTCCCCCTTCACCTGCCCTCTCCCCCTCACCATAAGCAACTGGCTGATTCAGAAGAATGCAGGCTGAGATGATAGCAATTGAAGAAAAGAAAGAACTTCATGCTTGTATCGTTTGACTGACTTTGCAGACTTAAAGCCGGTAGTCTGAGCATCTATTTAGAGGTTAATAATATGCAATATAGTAATTATTGTGGATTTCCTATTGTTTTGTTTTTGCCAATATCATTCTCATTGTTTTGTTCTATTGTTTTGTTTTATTCCTTTTAATATATATATTAAATATTAATACATATATTAAATATGTTAAAGCAAATAAAGAAAAGTAATAAAAAGTGAGCAACTTTATTGGATCATTCCTTCAGTATTTCATATTGGGAAGCAGTTTCCACTTCACCTAGTTGTTATTTCCCATATTTAAGTAGAATGCAAGTGTAGCTTTAATTACTTCCTATTTTGATAACTCACTTAAGAACTTCACTATTTTTATCCTATAGGAAAGGTATTTTGACTCTTCAATTGATTTAACAGAGTGCCACAGAGTCATACATTTTATCATGAATTGTGCTCATTTGTGTCACATTCATCCCAAGCGAGCCTACTTCTGCAACTATGGCGCATTCGCGGCCTTCTCACCATGTGCCGTGAATGAGCATTCCAGGAGCAACCAAATTCTGTGCAGGCATTGATTGTACCCTTGTGAAGATCCCGTCATGTTTTCCCCACATCAAGCCTCTGCAGTTTTTGTACAAGAAACTGTAGTAACCACAGGCCTGCTGATAATCTAGTAATTTTACAGAATTGCAGTTTGTAAATCTGTGGTGTAATATTGCAGAGTTTCATTGAGTATAATTAGGCTTAGGTAATAGTTGGGTGCCTTTATAAAGTGTTTACTTTTCTAAGGACAAGGATGTGACCTATTGTTTTATCAGAAAAAAAATGAATCAAACAAAACTTATTATTTTGTCTAAAATGTACATGTAAGAGGAGATGTATTTTGCCTAAGAAATGTTTCTGTGTAACCAAATATTAGGTTTTAATGATCCACTGATTTCTTTTGACTTTTCCTTCCTAAATCCTTTTCTCTATTAGTGGCTTATTTGTGCAGGTTTTGTAAACTTCCAAAACACTTGTGATTTTCCTTTTATATGCTGTTGCTATTTGTCTTACTTATTTTCTCTTTTGCTTTGAAATTTGTTTATTTATGTCAGAACTCTCCCATTAGAAATATGGATTTTGCCACATTCTTCTTGGGGACCAGTGCTGGAAGCCTCATAACCACAGTCATAACTAATGTTTGTATTTCCATACTCTAATAATATTAATTACTTGGTGGATTTCAACATAGGGTGAATTGGAATAAGAAATATCTAGTCAATAATCAGGTCTTACATAACAACAGAATAAATATTATGAGGTTTTTAAAAGACATAAAAGCCCTTATATGGATGTTTATAGAAGCTCTATTTCTAATTTCTCAGACTCGAAAGCAACTAAGATGCTCTTCGGTAGGCAATGGACAAATATACTGAGGTCGACATAGATAATAGAATAATATGTCATGGTAAAGAAAAATTCGCTATCGAGCCATGAGAAGACACACAGGAAACTTAAATGTGTATTTCTAAGTGAAAGAAATCAATCTGGAAAAAAACCTGTATGCTGTATGATTCCAATTATGAGATTTTCTGAAAAAGGCAAAACTATACCAAGGAAGAATATTTTTCCTATTTCACATTACACATTTCACTTCCTGTTTCAAGTAAGAATTTTCTTCCTATTTCACAATATGCATTATACATTTTGGTCCTTCTTTAAAATCACACGGTGGTCACTAGGTGTTGGAAGGGGGAAGGGTAAATATATGGCGCATAAGGAGTGCTCAGGTCAGTGAAAATGCGTATGTGATACAGTAATGGACACGTGTCATTATACATTTGTCTAAACCCATAAAATTCAAAACAGCAGTTCTAAATTCTTATATAAACCATGGACTATGGGTAATACCTATGTGTTTGTGAGGTTCGTTGATTAAAACAAATGCACCACTGGTGGGGCATGTTGGTAATACAAAAAATGGTACATTTATGGGTGTTTGGGAAATACTTGTACCTTCTCCTTAGTTTTGCTGTGAACTTAAATTGCTGCTTTAAAATAATGTCTATCTTTTTGTCATGGTGACTTTTTTATTAATTAAATTTATTGATACATTTTAAGTATACAGTGTTCACATTCACTGTAGGGAATTTGTACCTTACCTGCACAAGATATAACTTGGTTCTTTCCCCTCCATTTCCCTATCTTCTTGTCAACCCCTTTTCTCCTCTTTATTTACAAATGATTTGTTTCCATTTTTTTCTTTTCTTCTCATCATTTTTTTTTCTTTTCTCTTCCTTCCTTTCCCCCTTCCTTCTCCATAGATCCCCTTCTCATCTGAACATTTTCGTTCTATTTCACAATATCTATTATACACTTTGGTCCTTATTTAAAAGCAAATGTGAAAGGTTAGATTAGAACATTGTCTTTAAAATAATAGACTCTATTAAATAGAGTATTTACAAATGCTAACTTAGATGTGTTTTACCAAACAAAACGGCTTTTGGCACAGGTACTAAAGTTAATACTAAACCATTAGCTACATACAGTAGAATTTAGTCCTGTACCAAATATTTGCTGTCTATCCTGCTGTATATATTACTTAACATTGTTCTGTGTCAGTAGGAAGCTGTACTTTGGGAATTGCATTTGTGTATATAATAACTGTCAATAAAGTTGAAATAAAGAATCAGTAAAATATTCCACTTTTGTAAAGCACATACAGCTTTATTCAGAAGGAAGCCACTCAGAATTTCTTACATTTGAAAGACAGGAGGTAGTATAATACAAAAAAGGAACACATACAACGATTCATGAAACATTGAATTGACAAAAGTAATCAGCGTATTAAATAAATGTTGGCTTGCATTGTGAGGGAAAGGAATAATTCAGACTTTGTGATCTTTGCATATTATTGTTTAGAGCCTCAGGAGATGAAAGAGGTTGAATCTTATTCCAAGATAAAGACACTGAAGCAACAAAAAATAAAATACTTTCTCAAGATCTTATGATAAATATAGATTTAAATTTCCTGCAGGGTTCAGCATAGGGCTAATAGGTAAAAAAATTATGAGGCTACATAGCTCAAATTTTAAAAATAATTTTTTAGTAATTGGATACAGGAAAATATGCACTGATTTGAGCAATAGTGAATGTTTGTCACATACTGCAAATAATCAATTATAGAACAGACATTTTCTTAACATGAATTATGGAACAAAATCCCAGTGCACAGAAAACTTGAGTGGATATCATCTATATTCCGCTATATTAGAACTTTCTAAATCTTAGAGCATTCAATTTCTTTAAGATCTTAGTTTTTAGAAATAACTAGAGTCATTAAAGAATTTGAAATAAAGAAACAAAAAGGTGGGATAGGGATGCAGAAATCTAAATATTGCTGAAGATTCTTATGTGTTCAGGACATAACCAACATTCATGTGTTCCTAGAAAGGGGACAGGAAAAAAAAACTCATCTGTTTAAGTCTCTACCAGCTCAATGATTCAAAAACTGTGGGCATTTTAGTAAAATATAGTATGGATAACATAATACAATGTGGCAAATAGAGAAGTCTGCAACTAGAAGATAAAACATTTTTTAAAAAGATAAAGCATTTATATGTCAAATAGCATTGTATACCTAAATCTGAAATGTAATTTTGAACCGATTTTTAAAACTTTCACTAGCAAGCTTAATACGGTGTCATGCAGAGGATGAGGAAGAGGGAAAGGGTATATTAAGGAGGCCTGCAGATAACTGAATCCCTTTTCATGGTAAATAAATTCAGCAAATCTTCAAAGGAGCAATCGTGTATCAAATGTGAGTAGATAATCTATTTCTCTTTTTCTCACTCACATACACTAATATTTGCCCACACATCAGCTCAAAAATTTATTTCCTGATAGTTTCAGACTCCTACATTTTTAGAATTACACTTCTTGATGAATATAATTTGTAGTTACAAGTTAAATAGTCCCAGTGTGCAGATTCTGCCAAAAGTAATGGTCACTGGGAACATGATGTCTGCATGACACTCTAGCCCTTGGTGTCTTAGAGAATTTGCTGCTATTTTTTCTCCATGATCCAGAGTAGCAGAAGCAGGCATCATAACCCCCCTGCACCTGTGCCGTTAGTACCCTGCCTGTGTGATTCAGGCCTCGGGTTGTGCTCTTGAGGACTTCTGACTCCGAGTACCTGCAGCTCCGTTCCCGAGAACACTTTCCCTGCACTGTGGGAAACTCTGCCTGGTGAGAGTATCATTCTAGATGGGATCACAGTGGGAAAAGCTCATGTGAAGGAGATCACACTGAGGGAGAATGTCACCCACAGACAGGGTCAATCTTTACAATAACCCACTCTCATGGGAATGAACTTCCTCCACAAGACTAGCATTGATTCCTTCTGATGGCAGCCTCTTCAAGGAACTACCACCTTCTACTGCTGATTGCCCTGTGTCCTTCTGAAAGTCTAACTTTTGTGCGTTCAAGATAGGGTATGCAACAATTTAATTTATAATAATAATTGCTGAGAACTGAAACTTGACTTTGTTGAGCAAAATGCTAAATGCTTTGCAGCCTTTCTCTAAAATCATAGTCATGGTCGTGTTTTAAAGTAACAGTGTTATTACTGTTTAATCAATGTAAATAACTCTAGTTACACAGAGATTAGATAATTTGATCAACCACATTTAGGCAAGGGCATCAGAAAACTTTTGGACTTTGATCTTCCTTTTGTATGGCCTCTAAAATGTGAGAGCTAAATATTGGCACACCTGATCTCTATGTTCCTATTCATTCTTTAGTCCTTCAGCTGTTACTGTCTATTATGAACTTTGTCTTTCTGAACTCTGAAATTAAAATAATAAATAAGTAAATAAATTAAAAGGTAACAGAAGATGATATTGGGTATCCCTTATACCAAATTAGAGAAGGGTTTAAACTATATGCATCCATGGCCTGGCCAGGAGGAAGGTAGTCCAAGTGTTAAAGTCAATTTGTGTTATCCTTTGTACAATTTCAGTACCACTTCCTTATGAGGAAATCCCCTCCACCTGTTTTTAGAATATCCCCCAGTTAGAAATGCAGAAATCCAGGATTTGGGAGACCTAAGTTTAATTTTCTCTTTGACATGGGAGATCTAAATCCAGTACTGTCCAGTAGTCCTTCAGGGTTTGGGAGACCTAGTTTAATTTTCTAGCTCTTACAACATGGAAGAGCTAAGTGATAAATTCTAAAAGACTTGTGATACTTGGATTTCTTACAGCCTATATCAGGAAAACAAGTAAAAATGTTGATCAAATACTTAAATCTGAAAGCCTTGCTCCACAAGCTCTTTTTCACTTCCAGTCATCTTTTAAAATATATAGATTGTTATTTCTGATCTGCATGGGCTATGAGAAATTATTTTAACATTTCTCCAAACCTCTGTCTATCCTTAAAATGATTCCGTATCTTAGAGGAATAGATTGAACTCTTCATCAAAAAGGACAAAGATCTCTTGATGTACAGGAAAACATGTTAATAGCCTGGTTTTTCCTAATGGCTGATGGTGACAGAGTTTCAAAGACACACTGCATCACAAACAGCTGTAGTAGGACCCTCAGATAATGCAATATAACATTTCTTGAGAATTAGTTAGTGCTTTGTTGTCCAAGATATAATTCCTTTTATTCCTGCTTGCCACCTGTCCTGAGTTTCTAGTCCTGAATCTGAATTCCCATGCTAAACTGAAGAAGCAGCTCTGGTTTCAACTGTTCTTTTTTTCACATTAGCTTTGTGTTTTAGCAGGTAAGGTGATGCTATTGTTTTCAGTGAAATGAACTTTGACTGTACTCCAGCAGCAATGAACTGATAGCCAATAAAATAAATAATTGATTCGTCTCAGAACATTCTGACTCCTAGATGTGATGTCCCTGAGATGCTTTTCTCCCACCATTCCCTGGAAAACCTCAAGTTTTTCCCCATTCTTTATTATTATTTTTTTTCCAAATGGATAAATTTTGACAAACAGACTCCAAAGAGCAGTCAAGTGTCAAATACAAAGTTATGGCTGGTGCAGCTGCCTGTGGGATCACACGGTCCATTTATTCATTATGGAAAGCTCAGATGCACACACATGTGGTGCCATTTTGTGGACCTGTCAGTTTAGTGCACTTAATGAACATTGATCATGCTCATTCGGACGCGCTCTTTGCGCTTCAAACAAGAAGTCAGTGGTTTCTGGATGACATCGTGGAAACTTTCTGTTTCTTGCAAAAGTGCCTCTGTGGAACCTTTTAGTTTAGTTTTTTTTTTTTTTCCTTGCAAACTGCATTAATGAACACAGTAAAATGGACTTTACCTTAGAATTCACTATGAAAGAAAATATACTAATTAAAATCTTCCTCTGGTTTTGCTATTCTAAATCTGATGCTTTCCTAGTTAAAATACTTTTTTTTTGTTTTGTTTTGTTTTGTTTTTTGGTGCTGGGGCTGGGACTCAGTGCCTTCAGCATGTTAAGTATCAGTGTGCCTGAATTTTATCCTTCTATCATTATATAATGCTGCAACTGTACCTAGCTATTATGGACCTTATCTTTCTGTGCTCTGAAATTTATAAATAAATAAATAAATAAAGTATTCTTTCAGTTAAGACTTCCTGTGGGGTGGATTCATCATTCACAAGTTCTTTTGAGTACATGATCAGTTATCACCAGATGTATTGTTTTACATTATAAGAAAGGTACTTTGTATCGGCATGTGTGCTTTATATCCTGTCAAAATTCTCACAGTGGTTTGACTTCTTGTAATTGGAAGAAGCTCTTTTGTAATGAATGAATATTTTGTTTGCTATATCAGTTTTCCAGAGTAAATTAAAAAATAATTTGTTCAATTAGTAATGATTAACTCACAACTGTTTTCTTTAGGAAATAATCCTAATCAGTTTCTGGGAAAGGTAAATACATTTGCATTATCCTGCATGTATTGTTATTGCAATGCTTATATTCTAAACTCTCTTATTGAGGTTTTGTTCCATTACCTTAGAGCACAAAATAGCTGAAGAAGACAGATGTGCTCAAATTATACTGCAGACTAATCTAAACAAATCATGGGCTTTCCAAGTTGCTGATGAAAATTAGAATTGAATCCTAATGGCAAGGGCCTTGCAAATCCAACCTTCGGGCTTGATAACCTTGTGAAATGAATTGAGAATTGCATCCAGAATGTAGTATGCCTTGTGAAAAAAACCTTACTTAGCATTTTTTCCAGAGTTTATAATTTAAAACCATTAAATATTTATGCACATGAAATACATTCAGAAGTATTTTGTTTGTTGTAAAAGATGTTTATTAATAATGTAAGCATCAATACAAGAATAGTGTTGTAAGATCCAAATTTATAGTAGAATATTATAAACTCATTAAAAATGATATGATGAATGTGCATGTCCATAGCAAGAGTAGTACCAAGGTGATACACATATGTTAATGCTTTTCATGGGATTAATAAATTTTTTCACATATTTGTGTATGTAAGTAAATGCAAAGAATACATTTCAAAATGAAATGAGACATGGAGCATTGAAAAGAGGATTTTGATACAAGTATCTTCACTCCTTAATATTTTACAAAAATGATGCATTCAGCTGACATGTAAAATGTATAATTGACTTTTTTCTTTAAGAAAAAAGAGCAAGCCAGGCGTGGTGGCACACACCTTTAATCCCAGCACTCGGGAGGCTGAGGTAGGAGGACCCTTGTGAATTCAAGACCAGCCTGGGCTACAAAGTGAGTTCAAGGCAAACCTGAGCTGCGTAGAGAGACCTTGTCTCAAAAAATAGGGCTGGGGATTTAGCTCAATGGCCTAACCACCTGCCTAGCAGGTGTGAAGATGTGAGTTCAATCCCTGGTACAAAAAAAAAGAAAAGAAAAAAAAAGAAAAAGAAAAAGGAAAAAAGCAAATTTATGAACCAAGTATGAGGAATCAGTATTAATCCTATCAAATAATATTTATTAGATACACACTAGGTGTTAGTCACTGTGCTTATAAATAGGTTTATAATAGAGAGCAAAAATACATGTTTTCAGCTCAGGGGAATACAAATTATTAGAAATTATGTGAGAACACCAATTTATTACTAGATAGAAAAAGTAAAAAAAAAAAAGTTAGAAAACTTTATTTCATCTATGAAATTTTCCTGAGGAAAGAATTATTTTCCTCAACATCTAACATCTGAGTCAGGGTTAGCGAAGCAGGCAGTCCATTTAGGAAGTTAGGACAATGGAAACACTAAGGAAAGAGTGGGGTGAGTGACAACAGTGCAAGTATATCTGAGTCAACTGAGAATCTTACGAAGTAGACCAGATGTCTGTATCTGAATGGCTACACCCGATCTGCAAATTTGCAAATGGTGAGCTGTCCAGAAAGATCAGTAACTGTAATTCTCATTTCTTGAAGAATGAGCCAATAATTTTGAATTCCATATATCTTCATCTGTGATACACTTAATGCATGGCTACTTCAATTGAACTTTCTCACCATGACTGGTGTCATTCAGCTAACTGAAAATCTGACATTGCCCAGGTTGTATAAAGCCATCACCTGAACTGACTCTCCATCTTTCTTCTTTTCCTTCTCTTCTTTTAGCCAAGAAATTATTTATGTTGTGCATCCAATAAATTATTTATGGAACATTTTCTATATGCCACGTCAGGATAGCAAGCATGGTTCTTACCTTATGAATATATATTCCAATAGAAGAAACAAGGAATTATTAATCACAGAGATAAATGTGATTGAAATGACTGGGCCACTGAGGAGGAGACTGGAAAATCTACCTCAGTAGGTATATTCAAAGAAGATCACTGTGAGTAGGTGGCACCCCGCTGAGTCTTCAGCATTAGAAAGAGACCTGTAACAGGAAAAAGGTTTCCAAAATCTTGATGTAGGAAACAACTTGGAAGAAATACAAGATCTTTATCTAAATCAGATAAAGTCTATCTTTTTTTTTTTTTTTTTGTACTGAGAATTGAACTCAGGACCTTGTACTTGCCAGGGAAGCACTTATGCTACTGAATTGTATCCCTGGCCCTTAAAAGCTATCACTGATAAACCAACAGCCAAGATCATACTAAATGGTCAAAAACTGAAAACTTTCACTCTAAAAATCAGGAACAAGACAAGGATGCCCACTATCACCACTCCTATTCAATATAGTTTTAGAATCATTAGCCAGAGTAAGTAGACAAGAGAAAGAAATAAAAGGAATATAGGAAAGGAGGAAGTTAAAATATCTTTGCTTGCTGGCGACATGATACTCTACATAACAGACTCCAAAAACTCCACCAAAAGACTTGTAAAACTAACAATTAGATTTAGTAGCATAGCAGGATATAGCACTCCTATAGACAAATAACAAACTCACTGAGAGAGAAATTAGAGAAATAGTGCTTTTCACAATATCATCATAAAAATGAAATACTTAGGAACCAATCTAATGAAGGAAACCAAAGACCTTTACATTGAAAACTATAGTATTCAGAAAAAAGAGATTCAAGAGGATATTAGAAAAGGGAAAGCTATCGCCTGTTCTTGGATAGGCAAAACCAGGATAGTGAAAGTAACCATACTTCCAAACCTACTATACAAACAATGCAATCCCAATCAAAATATCAAGAGCATATCTCACAAAACTAGCAGAAACAGTCCTAAAATTCAAATGGAACCAGAAGAAACTCAGGAAAGCAAAAGCAATTTTTGGCAACAAGGGCAAGGCAGGGACATTACAATCCCTGATTTGAAGTTATGCTACAAAGCTACTGTCATAAAGCAAAACCAACAATAACCAGCATGTTACGGCAGAAAACAAAACCCTTTCTAGACCTGAGGATCAATGGAACAGAATAAAAGCTGTAGAAACAACTCCAGGCAAACTCAGCTACTTTATCTTTGACAAAGGGGCCAATTTCACTGAAAGAAACTCTTTAATAAATGGTCCTGGGAAAACTTTCAATACAATGGAAAAATGAACCTAGACCCATATCTCTCACCATACACTAAACTGAAATTGAAATAAATCGAAGATCTAAATATTAAAATGGAAACACTTGATTTGCTGAAAGATAGAATAGCTCAAACTCTCAAAGATGTGGGTTTAAGCAAAGATTTTATGAACAAAACACACAGGCAAAATTACAAAGAACCAACTAGGAACACATCCAATTAAAAAACTTTTGTCCAGCAATAGAAATGACCAGGCAGAATGAAGAGCGAACTCCGTAATGGAAATTTTACCAGCTACTCCTCAGACAAAGGACTAGTGTCTCAAATATATAAAGAATTCAAAAAAATCAGACCCCCTTTTCAAATTCAAAGACTTAATCCAAAAAATTGCATAAAAAATGAATAGACACTTCTCAGATAAAGTAGAAATACTATAAATGTATGAAAAACAGTTCAACATCACTGGTCATTGGAGAGATACAAATTAAAACATCACCGAGATTTCATCTTACTCCAGAAAGCATGGGTATCATCAAGAAATCAACTGATAACAAATGCTGGTAAAGCTGTTGGAAAAAGGTCACCCTTCTCCATTGTTGATGGGAGTGTAAATTGGTACAACCACCACTGAAATCAGTATGGAGATTCCTCAGAAAAACTAGAACTGAAGGTCCCATTTGACCCAGTGATTTCTCTTCTAGGCATATTTCTGAAAGAGTTAAATGTAACATACCACAGTGATATATGCATGTTTATAGCAGCACAATATGTAATAACTAAATCTTGAAAATCTTGTATGCCCATCATCAGATCAATGGATAATGAAAATGTGGTATTTATATACAATGAAGGGCTGCTCTGCCATAAAGAAGGATGAACTTGGGTCATTTGTAGGTAAAGGGATGCATCTGAGAATATGATTTTAAGTGAAATAAGTAAGACACACGAGTTTAAATATCACATTACTTCTCTTGTGTGAAAAACCAGAAGGGTAAACAAGGAACAAAATGGAGGATAGATATTGGGATGTAGAAAGGGAAGAGCTATAAAGAAGAGGGTAGGGAAGGGAAAAGGGATTTTAGAAACAAAGAATGGAAGGAAAAATGTAAGCAATACTCCTGTAAATGGAGAGGAGGAACAGAATTAAATGGAGTACAGGGGAATGGGAAAAAAAAGAATTAAGATATACATGTACACACACAAATTCCCTATGTTTGAATGTGAGCACTAAGTATGGCAAATATGTACTAATAATTTTTTTTTAAAGTGCTGAAATAATGTCCCTAGGAGTGGAAGAAGACAGCTTAAATTGAAGCAGGGTGGTTCAGACCTTGAACAGTGAGATCAGTGTTTGTTTTATAGTTTCAAGGCTGTCAGTCTTTATCTTGGAATTATCGAATCTTAGGTGTGGAAGAAACTGGAAAGAAATCTAACTAAAACATTTCCCTTGTTGCAAGCTCTTTGTAGGGAATGTCTCAAGTGGTGGCTGAAGTTCTGCATCACTACAGTTTTTTGTTTGTTTGTTTTGTTTTGTTTTTGTCTCCCTGAGCCACTTTTTTGATGGAGCCATCCATTTCCTCCACAAAACTGATCCTGCAGATACATCTGGAGTACCACTTCTGCTTTCCTCCTTTGTGCTTTTAGTTTATCATAAATGAAAGCTTTATTTACACAATAAATCTTGGCAAAAGGAAACTCTTAAAGCAGTCTTGGGTTATGAGGACTTTTCTTAAACTTCAGTGTGGGGTGGAATGACTCATTTAAACCATTTTAAGGAAGGACTCTTCCCCCATCCCATGAAATCCGTTCTTCTGTCTTTTCAAAATGTGTAAAATGGAGAGTTGATCCAATTATCTGTTGAAGAGCTTAATATGACAGTGAACCTTCTGAGTTATCTCCATGACTGATTTCTGAGTGCCATTAATGTATTATAAATTCATTTCAATTTAAAAGTTGTGAAAAACTTGTAAATATGTAGCTCCATGCAATCTGTAATAGTCACCAGCAGACTGTCTGAGACTGGGTCTCCTCATTTGAAGCACAGAGTAAAGGAAATGATTTCATTTACTCTTCTGAGTTCTCCCAAGGGATAACAATGCTATCTTGTTACTACACTAGATGTAGAGGAGAAAAAGACAGCCCATTACATCCAATCCTCCTCTTTTAAGAAAGTCCACTTAAGCAAGGCTGGCAGGTTATGTAAAAGAAGAAAGAACCTATTTGTAAATACATCTTTACATACAAGCTCTCGGAAATGCTAGGGAAGGCATTTTATGTCTATTTAGTATTATTTTCTTCCCATAAAACCTGGAGCACTACTGCAATTTACTCTCCTTTGTAATTAATTTGTTTGCTGACCTAAACTATGCCTTTATTGGCAAAGTAAAGTGTTAAGGCAATTGAAGAGACAATGCAGGTCAAAAACCCGTTTATATTCCTGTTACAGGCAATGGCTAGACCCTTAGTAAATGTCTGGTGAGTGAAGTTGAATTGAATTAGTTTGAATTGAATTGAATTGCTTTGAGAGCAATAGCTGGAACCAAGTATTACTGCATCCCTATACTAGTGTTTTCAGCAGAATATTTCAACAATTTTTCATTCAATGAACATGTTATTGAGTGCATACCTATTATGAGCCAGTCAGAAACTCAGTACAGGGCTTTGAATTTATAAATTAAGTAAATATTTGTCCTGTACATAACTGCTTGCAGTACACAGAGGGGGTAATGTGTAAAGCAACACCTGTGTAACTAGAGTTACAGGGATTTCTCACAGTGTGTGTGAATCGAAAAGAATGATGGTGAATGGAGTTAGGAAGAGCTCCAGGCAGAGCTGGCCCTGGATCAGAGCCTGGGGTGGGACATTCAGGTGTGACCATGGATACCACTGGTATTTAAGGGAAATGGGCATCATCTTTTATATATATTTTTTATTATTATTTGTCAGTGTTCTTTCAACTTTTTAAATTATCTTATTGAGTCTTTCTGGAATCAATTTCTGTTTGGCCGCTGGTGTTGGGAATTCGGACAAGGGATGTTAGAAAGGAATCCTTCATGGTCTGAGTTTGGTCGGGGCACTAACTGTTAAGTATGCTTTTCTTTCTGGTAGTTATTTTAGATATACTGTATTCACTCTCACAGTAATGTCAAATCACTGATTTCTACTTTAATGTCTACTAGCTTTTGTTTTACCTGACTCAAATATTTTTCCCATTTACAATAAATTGGTAGATTATAAATAGTGTATATTATACTAATAATACTACTTAGAACCATACAATATTGTAATTGGCTAGAAAATGTTTTATATCTTTTTTTCTCAGTATAAAGTAGAGGACATGGATCAAGTTTACAGATTTTCACATTTAATTACATTTTTACCAGGTAATGAAATATTGCCAAGATTAATTTTTGTCTACTTTGTACCTTAAGTGGAGGAGAGTGCTCTATGCAAATTTTCAAATTGAATTAAGTAAAATATTGATGTAAACATTGCTTCAGACAGCTTATTTTAACTGTATCTTCATCTTGAACTTTTCCTCTGGTTTCTCAAAGTTCTTATACCAATGTAACATCTTTATTGATAAAGTGCTTGGACACATTTAAAAATTGTGAATTAGTCACAGTTCTAGTTAGAAAGGGGAGCCACTGGTATTGTCTGTTTAATTGTAAGTTTCATGGTATGTTCCCTATCTTGGAAATCATTTAAACATTAATAAAATGAGATATATAGTGATTACTACTCTATGTTTTAGAAGAAAATTTTCAATAAAGAAACCTACTTTCCTTAAAATAAAATGTCTATTAGTGGATCCAGTTATTTTAATTCTTTTTTTCACAATGTGATGAAAACTTTTTACTGCCATAAATATGCATTTTATGGAAAGATTTGAATTATACAATTTAAAATACAGCATTGCAAACAATCAGAAGTTAGATTTCTGATTCTATATATTTTGTTCCATTAAAGGCTGACCACTTGAATGCAGGGAAAAATGGAAAAAAAATAACAAAAATTCTAAAAAATTTATATGCAGAGTATCATCTCTATATTGTGAAATATAGATATCTAGGTCCTCTCCAAACATTCTAGTTGAACAATGCTTACCTTGAGTTTGAAACTTTTTAAAAATGGAAATTCTGAACACAATAATCCAGGTGGCTTTTGGTGCACAGTTTGAGAACCATTGAAGCATGAAGCTCATTACTTTGGAAAAGTCATGTAATTTATCCTGGCGGGAAAGAGGGCACATGCTAAGGTAGAGGAAGACCATTTTGGATGTCTGCTGGTAACAGCTTGCTTAATTTGTTGGTGGTGCGTGTGTCTCAGGAACAAATCAGGATTCCGTGGGGTCTGTTTAGTTTTTAGTAACTATGTATTAATAGAGCCATTCCCAGAATCAAGATTGGTACCTATATTTTAAAGGTATGACATGCTGATATGCCTCCAACTACAGTTTGCCTTGCCTACCTTCATTTGTTTTGTTAATTCTCCTTTTTAATCATGTTTATATTGATCATCATGAGGCCAAATACTTTCTGACCTCTAAGAACTGTTTGCTCACCTTCACCTTACATGCCTTTCACCAGTTTTTTAAAGGTATGCAGAACTGCAGTAAATAACACAGTTCAGAAAATATTCAGCTTTAGTACAGGGGTCACCCCCTGCTAAAATGGGTATAGGAATACAGACCCTGATCTCCAGCCCTGTTCTCATATGGGTTTACAGGCAATGTGTAGGTACTTTCCATTTATTAATTTGACCAATCCTTCCAGTAGAGTTTCTCTAGGAATGGCTCACTGGGGGATCAAATATTGTTGTCTTCAACTGTTATTTAATGAGAAAGGAGCTGCCAGATGGGACACCGAGCCAGCTGGAAGAAACCAGGACAGTCCAGGGAAGGCTATCAAAAGTGTCTTCCTAGCCCTAGATGGTCATCCTTGAAATTTTGTGAGATGTCTGTTGCAAATGCAGATCTCTAAGGCTTCTTTGCAGACTAGGGTGGTAGTCTTCAGTTACATCCTCTTCCTAGGAAATTCATACCAAGGAAGGGACCTCCTGACTGGAGCAGTGGGACATTAGAGTCCCCAAAGAGTAGACTTGAGACCAGGAACTTCTACCTCATTTGATAACTTTTTAGAAATGCATAGTCTCAGGCCTCATCCATTACCTACTGAATCCAAAGCTGAGGGTGGGGCCAAAAAATCTATGAGTTTTAGGGGGGAGGTTGAGGGTTGCTGGGTGGGAGCCCACATGCATGATAAGAATGTGCTCTGGGGGCTTCAGACCAAGATGGTGAAGGGGTGAGCAGCAGAGAAAAAGCCTCTGGGGAGTCACTGTCCACACAAGGTGAGGAGGACACAGAGGAGGGAGGAGGGTCCCCTGGGTACAGGGACAATGTACTGTATATTCCCAGCTCAGGAAATCTTTTTTAAAAGGCTCTTTGGATTATTATTCTGATCTTACTGAAGCATAATAATCACTATTTGAATGGATCTGGAAAATTGGTATTTTAAAATTTATTGTTTTTATTACTTAATATTATAATAATATGAAGAATGTTGATATTTTTTAGAATCTAGAGTCTTTCCACTTATATTTGCTCTTGAATTTCTGCTTGCATTTATGAGTAATAAGAGAAATTTAATTACTACCGAAGCAAATGTAGGGAATTATAAACACACTGTTTTAACTTCTCCCCCTCCCTTCTCCCCTCCCTCCTTCCTGCTCTCTCCCTCCCCCTCTTCCCTCCTCTCCTCTAGCCCTCAAATCTGATCTTAGCATGTGCCCCCTTTTTCTTGTGAAGATAAATTACATGACTCTTAAAAGGTAACATGTATTTAAGATTGATGCTTCAAAGGTTCTCCCCTCCCTTCCCCTCCCCTCCTTCCTTCCTCTCCTCCCTCTGTCCCAAGTTGTAAAATGGATGAAGAGAACAAGTGTGGTGACTTGAAGTACATGGCATTATTCATAGAAAAATAAAGCAGAGACTACTATTGAAGCCATTGTCCTCGTAGGGGGTTTGGTTCCAATACCTGAGGCTGTCAACTCCGTGGTAAGCACAAATGCTCATGTTCTCCTGCTCTTTAGTTCAACAATCTGGCTGTTTTAAAAGAAGTGCCTTTTGAAAAAAGCACTGGAAGTAAACTTTTTAATTTTAGCCTTAGGAATCGCAACACTAGTGCTAGCAAAAGCCTCTGGCAATAAGTGGTACTAATAAAGCCAAAAGAAATACAGTTTTATGAACATGAAAAGCAGAGATTTTTTCATAAATATTCCATTCCCAGAAATAAATTTGGTATTCAGCTATGCTCACCCACTGTGTAGATTACTTCATAGGTTCCTTTTGGGAGAGGTACTTGTTGAAGGATTAAGTCAGATCATTAGCTGGAGGTACTTGAAAATCACACACCTATCTTTAAATTACAGTGTTTGAGATTTAGTTGCATTGTGTGTCATTGTGTGTCTTTGCTTAATTACATTCAACCTTACTATTGTGAGCATATATTATGCAAATTACTCTTAATTTGCAAACATTCCAGTCTCTCAATGTACTTTTAATGTGTTTAAGAATTTCAGAGCAGGATGTACTGAGAGTTCCAACTGATATATATATATACTTAAGGAATTTGTGTATAGAGATGTGTGTTTGTCTTTGAATGATTAGATATCTGTGCATTGCAAAGCCAAACATTCAAAAACTTTGTATTCAGTTATTCATTGAACACATATGAAAGGAGGTTAAGTGACTAGCTGGTCGCTTGATGCTTGACTAATAGTTGACTCGAGATTGGAACTGCTGCTTTTTGAAGTAGTGTATCTATTATATATTTCACTTGAAGGTTGTAAGTGCTACTATTGAAGACAAAATGAGCAGGTATATCTTACATCCAGCAATTGATAGGTAAAAGAAGTAAGAATATTTGGATAAATTCAGGAGAGCTTTTGAGAATCCCATTATTGAAAGGAGTGAAATATGATATCCATTAATATGAATACACCTATAAATGTGATTCCAAAGTAGCATTTCCAGGAAAGGAAAGCTATCTTATTATTTAAACTTTTCTAGTCTGTGTGATTTGATTGAGTCAGCATTGTTACAACAGGGCCCAAGAGAAATAAAATTGTATTTCCCAGTATAAGCTGTTCCCAAAAGAGACTCTTCTTCATGAGGACATGTTCTAGCAAAATGATGATAAAGTATAACCACTGAAGGCCTCTTCTTCAACATATTCTATAGTGTAGAGTGGCAGTTAATAAATAAGGTATTAGACTAGATTTTCAGTTCAAATTTAATTTTGATTCCTGTAGTGGATTCAGCTGTGGCATTCAAGCATAGCTTTCGCAGGTGCAGAAAGAGAATTACTTAGCCCTGTGGTGTGACTAATTGTCAGTGATTGTCTAAAGATGGGGTTTAGGAAGATTGGTGTCCATAGCTTCTCCATGGTATTTTGTTCAGGGCCCTTGGAAGCATGAGGAGACAGTAGGGAACAGTTCAGTCACCAAGAAATCATCAGTACTCTTCACTATATTAAAGAAGTGAATATGAATTTAAAGGAAAGCCTTGAATAATGTGACATTTCAGTGAAATAGAAAACTATGAAAAGGTGATCTTCTAAAAATGCCTTATAATTTTTGATTAACCTTTGTTTGAAATTGGCTCTTACAAACACATACTTTCCTCTGTATGTCTTTTTTTTTCCTCTTTTCAGTAACTAATTTCTCACAAGTATTTAATATTCTCTTTAAAAGATTATATGAGAATTTAACTAGGAATGAAATAAAATCTATTTTTAATGAAAACAAGTGTTGAAGAAAGTTTAATTAAGTAGAAATTTACTATAGCCTTAAGTTAAATCTGTGGTCTTTGAAAAGGTACAGTTCCAAACCATTGTCCAGCACTTTCCTTTTTCCCTCCTGTCTTTGCTGTAATTTTCTTAAAAATCAAACAGAGGCTCAGGGTAGAATTCATTAAATAATTGACTTTTCATAATTGTTTAGAATTACTTAATTCTACAAAGAAATGCAAAGTATTTTTGCAGACCATAACAATATATGCAGCAAATATAACAAGACAGATGAAATGGCTTTTTTTTCTAAGTCTAGGATGAGGGAAATGCAGTCTTAACTAATATTGAGAACTGTCTTGCTGCCTACAAGGCATCCTGCTGAGTTTTAAGACATATTTTGAGTAGAAGCAAAATTACCAGACTTTTTTGTGTTCTCTATTTCTTACACTGCTTAAATATTGAACTATCATAATCCTATTTACTTTTTGCTTCTCTCATATAAAGTTTTAAGTCAGGAGACTCCTGAGTTTGTCTATAAAAGGGAATGCATTAGAACTTAGGATTTTGGACATTGTCAATTCGGTTAGTTTTATTATATTACATGACCTTCAACTACTTGAATAGTTTAAATAGTGATGTCTAAATAGCAACAGATCAAATACTATTTCTCTGTTAGATAAGCTTCAGGAAGTTACTTCTAGGTGTGACTGATGTGAATCCTAAGTTCCCAAATGTTTGCAGTTGTACATGAGTATGCACCTGTTTCTTTACTCCGTGTTTAATTCCCAATGGCGTATAGCAATTTGTCTCTGAGGAGATGCTCTGTATCCTAGAGGGTGAGAAGCCCCTTTGGGTCCTTTTTAATAATTTATTTAGAAGAGCTTTTACATAAAGTTTGCAGCTTATTCATGAAAAATGTTTTACTTAACATGGTTCTGTAAGACGGGCATGACCTTAAGGGAAGACATGTGCAAGCACGGCAGGGAAAAGTTTCTTTCTTTCTTTCTTTCTTTCTTTCTTTCTTTCTTTCTTTCTTTCTTTTTTTTTTTTTTTTTTTTTTTTTTTTTTTTTTTTTTTTTGCGGCACCAGAAATCGAACTCACAACCTCGCACCTGCCAGGGAAGGCACTTAAGCCACTGAGCCAAACTCCCGGCCCTGGGAAAAGTTTCTTTTGACAAACCTGTCCCTTCCATGGAATTCATAAGTTAGTTCCCAGTGGATCCTAGTGACATATCTGCTACTGAGGAGCAAATGATACAGGAAATGCATGTTGTGGTCTCATTTCTCAGGAAGACCCCCGACGTTCCTTGCAGGACATGTGAGTTTCCTTCATTCTTTTCTCTCATTCACCCATGCTTTTCTTTTTCACCGTATTCTCTCCTTCTACCCACCAAGGTGACTGCCTTGTAATAGCATCTTAGCATGAGTTGTAAGGGATCCAGCAGCATCTTTGGAAGTGCATATTGGACTTTTATAGCAAAGAACACAATCAATAGTAGAGTAAGAAAGAACGTGTCGGTCACCTGAGGATCTTGTAAGAGTAATTTCAGTCATAAATTACTGAGCTTTATTTAAAGTGCATATTTAAGTGTTTACCTAATTATCTCACTAAAACCAAGCCTCAGCTATGTCCTAGGCCAGTTCCTCTGGTAAAAGAACAAAAAGCAGTGAATGCACGTCCTGAGGGATGGATCGCTTTTTTTTTTCTTTTAGTCAGCCTTAATTTCACAAACCAGCTTAAATTGTGGATAAGTTGATTCATCTGTAGATTATGTTATTTCTTGTTAGTCTGTAGGCTACAAAGACTAAATTAATTTACATAGTTCATCTGATAACTAGCCAGGGAAATTAAGTTGGAAACATCTTTTCCTCAGGAAACCCTTTTTATTATCTTCCCACATGGTTGCAACTACCTTATTGTATAATCCTGTAAGAATATTTGTCTTTCTCCCTTGGTGGCATAATTCGATATTATTTAGATTTTTATAAAAAACTTGATGACCACCAACTTTAAAGCAGACAACTGTTCTCTCAGTAAAAATAGTCTTGATAAAATAGATAAAGATCTTTGTTTCATAAAATTTGTAGTCTAGGAGAGACAAAACATTAGCAATACACGTTACAAGATCAGATCATGGAAAGTGCTGTGCAGGTGAAATGAAGGGAGACAAAAATAAAGACACGGGAGAGAAGTTGGCCACCAATAGGTGAACTGGTTAGAGAGGGGATTGAGAGCCAAGAGTTGAAGACAAGAAGTCTGTAGAGAAGAGAAGCAGCCTTGAAGGGAAAGTCACATATTACATTTGGGGTGAATCAGGGAAAGAGGGAGAAATGAAGATTGTACAGAATGAAAAGTATTGGATCATAAGTCTAATTGGGTGACATAAATCCAGATTTTTCCCCCATGGAATTCATAATAAGATTTTGACCCCTATTTCACCCATTAGACTATGTTTGCTGTTTGAGGATTAAGTCTATGGTTCTCATTGCATCCTATCATTTAATAAATATTGGATGAATGAATGGATGGTCAGAAAAGTCATAAATTAATGTCCTCCAATCCTGTTAGTTTTCTTTTCTTTTCTTTTCTTTTTTTTTTTTGTTTTTGTACCAGGACTTGAACCCAGGACCTTGCACTTGCCAGGCAGGTGCTGTGTCACTGAGCTGTATCTTAGGCCCTCCTGTTAGTCTTTTATTTTAGGATTTTATTTAAAATAATGGTTTTTGTTTTGCTTTTTGACCTCAAAATTGCACATGTTGCTGTTTGGTATAATATTTGATGTTCTTGGACAAAGGTAAGAGTCTTAGTTACTTTCTCCTAACTGATGCAAAAAACCCAATACCCAAAGTTAAAGGAAGAAAGGTTTATCCAGTTCACAGTTTGTAGAGGTTTCATGCCATAGTCAACTGGCTCTCAGGCAGGGTAGTGTGGCAGAGGAGGAAGAGTCCATGGTACAGTAGTCAGGAGGCAGCAGCAGGCATCACAAGCAAGCCCCCCTTTCACTTGTATCTCATCCAGGCTACAAGCTTTTGGAGTTGTGCTGCCCACAACCATGGTGGGCCTTTACAGTATGCACACCCAGAGCTCTGCTAATTCCAATCAGTGGACTAATTTAGTATCATACAGCTTTAATGCCAGAATCATAGACCGTAGATCCAGCCAGCTCTGAAAAGCCCCACTTACGAATGCATCAAGCTTTGGGGGAACATCTAGACACAAGCCATCACAATAAACTTATGGTTTATTAGATCTGGAAAATTAAACTCTTTTACAGTCCACATCCTGAATGGCACCTTATTTCCCCTCACGTTGCTAGGTAAAAACAAATCTGATTGGCTTAACAGTTTGAACATGATTGAATGCCTACTTAAGATTCCTATCTTTTTATCTGATTGCTAATCCTGAAGATAATGTGAAGTGAGATTCCCCAGCACCAGATCAGAAGATAGAACCTCAGTTCTCCTAAAATGATGACATGACATAGCTAGAGTAGAGCCCCATGAATATCCCTGATAGAGTATCCTGGGGTCACAAAATACAGTATTTGGGCCCTTTGTTCTGGTCACAGTAGCCTCTGGATATACTAGAAACTCTTTTGTTCTAAGGGCTTGCAGTGTATACAGGTACTGCCCCCCAAGAGTACATAGATGACACCATTTGCAATCCTTTGTAAATGTGTAAAACAGAGGTGAAATTTAGGATGTTGTAGTCCTTAATACTACAATTTAAATATTAACTAATCCTCTTTTAAAGAAAAATTTTCTATCTATAGACTAATTTTGTCTAAAGAAATTAATATTTTCTTACCTAAAATTTTTTCTTTTATTTCGTTAAGTGAGAGATAATTTATTATGGCTTGATACTTCCCTTTGCCTGAATTATCTCTAAAAATTAGCATATATTTTCAAATATGAGCTGAAAGAAAATTTGGCTGTTGTTGCTACACTCTTCATGAATAATCATAATAATTGAATAATTCTCATTTGCATTTTTTTTCATGCCTCTGATATTTAACTTCTGTTCCTTGATCCTGTTTGTCTTAAAATTAGCACCTTCTTGTTGTGTATTTGCCAGACAGCATTTTTGGCTAAAACTTCCAAAACTCCCCTTTCTTTACCGCTTCCTCTGGTGCTGACATTTAAGGGTGCTCCTAACATAATTTTAAGGCTTTATGTGGAAGTTGATGTACCCCACATTGTCTGTATGTCTCCTTTGGGTTGAGGGCAAAGACAGTATCCTCTATTTTTGTATCTTGCACCTTGAAGAAACTATAAGAGACATTCAGGTGGCTATTCAGTGCCTGGATAGCTGAATGCATAGGTGAATGAATAAAATTTTGATTTCCTGTTCTTATTTTGCTTCTGTTCTTAAAGCCATAATTCTCTAAACTATCAACTTTGTTGAGAGATGTGAATCTCGTAATGCCCTCTGACCTTGGGGAAGCCATGGGTAAAGATGGCATTAGCCAGGCAACAGGGAGACCCTTTTTTAGGATTGGTTCTTTCCCCTGTGTGGTTTCACCTCTAACAGAGAAGGTAGGTCATTGGTTCCTGCTGCAGCATGACCCTCTTTTCATTGCCGTACCCAGCTAGACTGCAGTACACGTGTTACAGTGAGCTGTGCCACACTGGTGTAAAGATAAACAAATGTGATGTTAATGTGACGTGAATGTAGAATCTGTTTTTCTCTTTCATAGCCTCCAGAGCTTTAGAGATTTTTGTCACTGTCCCATTTAAATGGCATCTTTTTTTTTTTTTTTACATCTTTCTTAAAGGGCTGGTTTTATTCATACCAGTTATTTTCTCATTCTCTTCCTGATTCTTTTCACTCATATTCAGTAAAATCACATCTTGTAATGCTTTATCTAATGCTTCATTCATACCTTCACCTTCACTCTGAATTAAATTCAGAATCTAATTTGGAGCCTATAGCTCTAAATGTGAAACACCTTCTGCTAAAAATAAACACCCAGTTTACTTGGGTTTGATACTAGATGAGTCCCATCAGCCTAGGTTTCACTTTCTCCCTTCAGCATCTTGTGAATTGAGCTCTCATCATTTTTTTTTTTTTTTTTTGCTCTAGAAATGACAGTGATAAATATATCTTGAGGGGCAAAGGGGTTAAGGAAGCTTCTCTGCAACTGTTGGAGAGCCAAGTTAAATCTGACTTACTCAGCTAATGAAGAAAACTGACATTAGTTTCCTTGTTTCTCCCTTTAACTCTGATTATTTGTGAGATTAGTAAACTGTGTATATGTCATTAACAAGGAATAACAAGAGAAAAACCATACCAACAGCAAAACAGCTTCATCCTATTTTACAGGTGAATATTAAAACTCAGAAGTGAATGACTTGTTCTTAGTCAGCAGAGATGAAAATTACAAGGTAGCAAGGTGATGAAGTTGGAATTTGGATTCAGGAATTCTGAATGGAAGCCAGAGTTTATGGCCTCTATCACTTGATCAAAGGAGGGTTAAGTTCTCCGTGGGCACATGGCATGGGAGTGGGGATGGGCGTCAATCCAAAGTACACTGACAGTTCTCTATGAGAAACTCCGACAAAAGCCCTTTTGAGGAGTTTTGCTAAGTGGCAGGCTTGCTTGGGCTTCCCTATTTCCAAGTCCTTCAAGAATGATCTAGCATCTGGAATGGAATATGGGGGCCACTGTCAACATTTCAGGCCAGGAAAAGGCCTATTTTTAATTTCATTCACCCTGATACGTATTTGAGTATTTTCTGTGTGCTGCTTACAGCTTTAAGTATCTTCATCTTTGTTAGCTCATTCAATCATCGTCACATCCCACATGATACAGCTGACACCAGGGCCATTTTAGAGTTGAAGAATCACATTGAAGTTAAGGAACTTGCCCAAGTTCAAGCACCTACCAAGTAAAGGACATGCTGGCAACCTGACTTCAGGATCTCTGGGTTAAGTTCTTTGATACACAATTTTGAGTTCAGAGAAGTTGATTAGCTAACCCAAGGTCACATATCTAATAAGAATTTGACTTGAAATTTTGAGCAGTTCTATGTGATTCCTGAACACATTTTCATTAACACTACCAAATACTAAAGAGAGAAAATGCACTCCCTTCTCTATTACAATTGGTTACTATTGATAACCAACTTTTCCTTTATTAGAGTTATTTCCCCCCATGTTCCTAAAAGGTAGAGACTTTGTCTTCTCCAATGGCATAAATCCAGCTACCATCTTTCAGTTGTTGTCCATGCTTTGCTAACCAGGTTTTTCAATGAAGCTGGAGAAAAAAATCCTCAGTAGAAAAGAATGTCAAGGGATAGGGACCCAGCTCGGTTGTAGAAGGCCTGTCTAGTGCATGTGAGGCCTTGAGTCCCAGTCCCAATACTAGGTGTGGGGTAAGGAGGACTCTCAAACCTGAATTGTTGCCATGTTTCTTACTCATTAAAAGATACCTAGTTACTATATCATTTCTGGCTTTTGCAGAACCATACAGCAAAACTATATCGAAAGTAATAATTAAAAAGTAACAAAGAATTACTTAATACTTAAAATATAAAAAACTTTAGAAGATTTATATACAACATGTGCATGCCTACATATTATATTATATGGATATAGCCTGTATGTGTCATTCTCCTTTGAAAAGAGAAAAAATTTAGATGTAAGATTTAAGTAACTTGTCCCAAATTGCCTAGCTTAGAAGGACATGAAATCAGGACCCAAACTCAGATGGTCTGGCTTCCAGGGTTGATTTAACCACCAAACTGACCAGCATATTTTCTGCTGTATGAATGCATATACATAATTACAGTAAGATGAAGTTGCTCCTGGTGTTTCATTTGTGAGAAGGTTCAGAAGACACTAAAAATAATGGTGGATGCATTTACACCATGGCACAGGTTCACGGTATTTTTATCCTTGCAGATGTAAGGGTGCCTTTAACTATGTCAGAAAGGCTTTTTCACCTGGAAGGGTCAGAAGTGAACAATTTGTTCATAGGTACAGAAGAACGTAAGATTTTAGTGAACGATGCATGAGAGTCTGTATTGCACTGCCAAATTGCTGAAGGAAAACTTTTTCTGTCTACACTATGTCTCTGTCATGGCATAACAGATGATAAACAGAATTAAAGGACTATTGTAAAAGTCATTATCTTTGTATGATGGTAATATTTATACAATAATGGTGATCATACAATAATGGTCTTTTTATTTCTTCTGTGTATGTATTTGAGTATTTATGTGTGTATTTTATCTGCATGTTTATGTAGTCTATATAAAAATTCAGTATTCATGCTCAATACATATTTTGAATAAAGTATTGAGTACTGATGTCAATCTCTGTAATAAGTGTTTCAACTACATTGTCCCTTTCAACATTTCCAGATTCTAAATAAAGGTAGATACTGTTATTATCCTAATTTTAAGAATGAATAAATAGCTGAATCTTGAAAACAACCTAACTGCCCATCAACTGAGGAATGGATAAAAAAGATGCCATTTTTTTATATAATAGAATACTACTCATCCATAAAGAAGGATAAACTCCAGACTTTTATAGGTAAATGGATGCAACTCAAGACCATAATAATAAGTGAAATAAATCGGACCCACAAGTATACACATCATATTGTCTCACTAGTGTTAGAACCTGAATAAGTAAATGAGATCCAAAATGAACAATTGATATTGAGAAAAGGGAAGAAACTGTCCAAAAGGAAAGAAAAACTGATTAGAGAGTAAGGAAAGGAAGGGAAAAGGAAAAAAAATATATATGTATATATCTACATGAGATAACTAAGATAGTTATACAGTTAGTATAAGGTTTGTGCTAATTTTGTTTGGACAGTATTCTGAATAACTATTATGAATATAACAATATGCAATATATTATTGTTACTCTCCTACTAACCTGCTTTGAAACTCTGTTTCATTGTTATTTTTAACTTTTTCTCTTTAAAATAAAGAATGAATATATGTTGTCATATATTCACATATATGTAATAAAAATAGTATGTTTGCCTCTCTAAATGTTTTTTATCATTCTATATTTTGGAATATTAGCTCAATTATGGAAGATTGTTATAAAGTTAAACCCACTTTATTTTATTGAATTAGTAGTGCCTTGAAAAACCTTTAAAGTCAAGAAAAATGTTTGTACAAATACTGTCTATTTAGGCTATTTTTTGTATCACTAATGGCGCAATTTGGATGGCTATATTTAACCTCTTGGACCATCACGTTCATCTAATTTTTCTCTTCAGTATGAGTATCTTGTTCCTAATGCTTATTTCCTGTATTAATACCTATGTGTAATAGACTGACTTTGTTGATGGTTCTTCTTTGGGTACATAATGAAGACCAGCTTCCTTAGTTTTACTCATGTGATACACATTGTAATTTATCTTTTAGCTTCAAAGAATTGAGGCTTTTATATGTATGACACTCATTTTTCCTTCACTAACTGTCTTCTGTAACGATTCTTGATTTCTTCTTTCACCTAGTCACCATATTACGTGTTATCTCAAACATTTGTCTTGCCACAGGTGTATCTTGCAACAATACTTTGTCTCCCCACATCCCAGGAGTCTAATCATAGTGCCCTAAATAGAAATAAATTCTCAGTGCATGTCTGATGTATTGAAATGCTGCTCACCAATCATAAATTTTTATGCATTGTAATTATCTAGTGCCTTTAAGAATTAGTGTTGTAATAAAGAAATAGTAATTATTTTTGTACTAATCATTAAGTTTATATCAATGTGACAAGAGTAATGACTTCAAATAATCTTAAAGGTCAGTGTTTATGATTAACTTTTATATTTAAATTTAATGTTTATATATTTAAACTATACATTCTCTCATTTTCTTGTTTATGATATGTCTTCACAATTATGATGTCCACAAAAAATTTTTTTGACTGTGCTTATTTGAGTAACAAAACTTAGAAAAATATAAAGTGGAAGGGCTGGGAGTTTAGCTCAGTGGCTTAAGCGCCTGCCTAGCAGGCATGAGGTTGTGAGTTCGATCCCCGGTATTGGAAAAATAAATAAATAAAATGTATGGGAACTCCCAACTTTTATATATTTTAATTACAATATCTGTTATAAGTACTTCAAATAAATTATCTCTTTAAATTCCTCAAAAGCTCAGTGAAGTGTACGTACTATGTATTATTGTCCTAATGTTAAGCGTGAGAGAATGAACAAACTTGGTATTTGGCAAGTGCTTTGTTGAAGGATACTTGGTTCATAAAAGATGCAATTAAGATTTACAACTGGACCTGTGTGATACAAAAGCAAAGATCCTTAGACACCACGATATACTTTCCCTAAAATAATTACCTGACATGACATGAAATTTTAAATGAAAATGTGTAAAGAACTATGCCTGGTGGTATCGTGGACCCTAACAAAGTAAGATTATCAAGTAGTCCCATGTCTGTTAGGATGAGGCGAATCTAAGTAGAGTAGGCTCAGAGTAGGCAGCAAAGGCTGGTGGTGAGATACAATCTTAGGAATGTATAGAAGTAGTGGATCTCAAATCTAAGACAGAAAAGGTAGAAGTCATTGTGAACCACTGTGCATCAGAAACTGAGTAATTAGAAAACCATGATCCAGAATGTTGTGTTAAATTGAGTAAATAAACCAGGCATAGTGCTATAATCCTAGCACTTAGGGAAGCTGAGGCAGGATGATCACAGGTTACAAGTCACTCTTGACAACTTACTGACCTTGTTTCAAATTTTTAAAATAAATGAATACAAAGCACAGGAAATATAGTTCCCATGTAAAGGTCCCAGATTCAATCCCTGGCACTGCCAAGAAAAGTTAAAAGAAGAAAATAAGAGGTAAGCAAGTATATTAAACTTTCAGAAAATGCAAAATAAGTATAGAGGAAGGATGGAAGGTAAATCCGGCCTATATTGTTGAAGTAATGGAATGCGTGCAATGACTGGGCCTCTCAATCACACATTATGCATAGTCAACTGAAATGCACTTGAGAATTACTCTCTTCCTCAATAGGAGCTAAATTAAACAAACAAACAAACAAAGAATTAGGAAGTGTTAACCATGTCAAGATTCCTCAATTGGCAGTCCTTTCTCTTGCAGAATCACGTGGGACGGGGAGCAGTGTGGTTCCTCTATTCACCACAGCTTCAGAAAGTATTGCAATTATCATTTAACAAACACTATGGCGTACCAACTCTGGAAAGATAGAGAATATATTACTTTTTCCACAAAGTCTTTCGTGATTGGCCAGCAGCCCAGATATCCTCATCTGTTCACTGAGAATGGTCATTTCTAATTTGTGTTTAGTATGAAAACTAAGGTAAAATGTATAAGAAAACACTGTGTGACTAACAAGGTATGTATAAATATGAGGTGCTATTTTATCAACACTATTAAGCCATGCAAGACTGAGTTTCTACCTCCAGATGTTTTTACAGTAAATTTTCATGCTAGCCCACGTTTCTTTTTTAAAATTATCACCCTAATTTTCACTTCCAAACAAAAGTTCACAGTTTTGAGAAAGCACCTGTTACCTATGTAACTCTCTGATTAAAGAAAGATGTTGGGAGATAGAGAAAATCTGGAATTTTGTACATTTTTCCCAAATTAGGATGATGGTTGGGGTATGCCATTTTTCAAAGAGGAAAAAATAATAGAGAAAAGCACTGTCACTGTCAGAATTATTATTTGAAAGATAATTGCATCAATGAAGTGTAGGTAGATCATCTAAAAATGGGCATTTAGATTGTTTGTATAACTTGACCACTATGAATAGTAGACCCGTAAGCATAAGAGTAGAGATACCTTTTCAAGATCTTGATGTTAATTTTTCTGGGCATATACTTAGACTGTTGGATCACCTAGTACTTTAGGTTTTAATTTTGTAGTATAGTCATTAATTGGAAGACCATTCAGCCTTATGAAGGGAATCCTGTCATTTGTGACAACATGAATGATCCTGGAAAACATTATGCTAAGTAAAATAAACCAGACACAGAAACACAAATACTATGTGATTTCACTATATGAGATCTCTACAATAGCCATGTTCAGAGAAATAGAGAATGAAATGGCAGTCTCCAGGGACTGGGAGTGGGGTGGGCTGTAGAATTAATGTCCCATGGGTGTAGTCTTTCAGTCAAGCAAGATGGAAAAGTTCTGGAAATCTGCTATGTAACATTGTACCAGTACTGAATAATACTGAATTGTGTGCTTAAAAGTTATTAAAAGGATGTAAACTATATTAAGAGTGCTTACAAAACGAGACCAAAAAAATAAAGATGTATGAGAAACTTGTGGAGGTTACGGACGTGTTTACCACCTTGACTGGGATAAAGTTTTCTCCGATTTTCTACGCTGAAAATGTACACTGCTTTGCACATGCATCATATCTCAGTAAAGCTGTTTAAAAATAAGGAATAGGAGTACATCTCTATGGAGGAGCGTGTATGAAATCAGCCTGCAGAGAAGGAGTCAAAAGTGACGCAGACAGAGAAAAAGGGGAGCCAACGTCTAAGATAAATGGTTGAATGATGGTTTGGCAACAGTTGGTGTGCACATTTGGCAGTGGGATTCCTCAGAGGTGAGAAGGTTACTGCCTCATACTGCACTTCCTGTGTAGGTTCTTGACAGATAAAAAATGGAACTAAGGAGCCAAATGCTGCTCACGGTTTTATGAGTGGAGACTGAATCACCCTCCTTTAATGTGCAGACTCTCTGCTGCAACTGAATAACTAATGAATTTGGCTTTAAGTAACCCTCTACCACATAACTTTGAATTGAAGATAACCCACCTTGATTCAATCAAAACATTAGCAGGGAAAAAATGGAAACTAGAGAAAAGCCCGAAGTTACTCTATAAAAAGGCAGACTTTGTGCTCTCTTTTTACCATGTGGAGCCTAGACCCAAGATGATCCTACTTCTCAAACTGTCAGAGCAGAACTTACAAGACAGATTCACTTTTCTGTAAGGAGCAAGAGAAGAAGAACAAGAGCAGAGGGGCTATGAAGGTATTCACTTTGCCCTCCAAAATGAGCAGACAGGTCAGTCCCTCTACTGTGGCTTTAAAGAAGAGTGTGGATAAAGGAGAGAAAGGAACTTGTTTTCCACTTCATGATTAATCAATTTTATTTATGAGGCTGGAGAAGAAATTTCCTTAAGTAAGGAAATAGGAATGACCTTGAAGCCAGGTGCATTATTATCTGGCAATAGTGGTAGTCTGAATTTAATTTTTATTAATGTAGATAATAGCTTACATGAGCCTTATGGCGACATTACTAGCACTCTAAAATTTAATTAGATTTTTAGAGCTTCTGTTAATGTCTTTTGCAGGATTATGCAATCTAGGACATCACCAGCTAGCTTCATGCATTTTATTTTCATTATGATTTGAAATGAGCGGGAATGAGTATTTTTGTGTATTAAAGCAGTTTGATGTGGGAGTCTTTTATAAAACAAATTAACTCTCAAAGGGTTGAAATTTGTGTTCTTTTTGTACCAAACTGCTTATGTGTAATTTTGTTTCTGTCTTACAAACATTGATAAACATCAGTGACTTACCTGTTTAGTTTTACTTTTATTAAGGTTGACGCTATTCATAAATATTAGTTAATCATATAAACATTTATCAACACAGTGATTTTAAAATAGTCATTTTGATGCAACAGATTTTCTTTAATATATACATTTTCCTCAGTTTTTTGTTCCAATAAATATTTCCTTTTCACTCTCCCTTAATTGCTCTACCCAAATTATGTATGTACTTTGCCTTCCTAGTTCCAGTAAACCCTTTACATTAGTAGAAAAACCTTTACTCCCTTTTCTAGAGTCATTACACTAATGTCCTGGTTATATTCATAAATTTTAACCCAATTTTCTCTTTTCTTCAGAAATCAAAATATGAGGGCAAGAATTAAATCTCTAGTTTATATAAGCCACATTTATAGAAGGAAAGTGGTACTATTGATTCTTCCTGGCATTCTCTCTGTTTTCATTATTTAAACTCTTAATTTTGAATAGCCTACAATCAAGTAGATAATGACATGAATTCACAGGGACTGGGAGGGAATAGCCCTATCCAGCACTGACTCAGAGTCAGCACTGTGTAGAGGGCAGGGAAAGTGGAAATAGAGCAGGAACCATGTGCATAGACTCAGCTATTTTTTGCTGTTTGACCCAGAGAAGCCATTTTCCTTGCCTTGGCCCTAATAAGAATTTTCTTCTGTGCACAATGAGGGTTTGAGGGAGGATAGTCCCAGGGTCTGTTTGAGCTCCAGCCATAGACAAAGTCAGTGACTGAGGGACACTAAGTGTTCCTTGCTTTGTGCATGCATCATGCAGCCATCCTCTGCTGTCATAGTTCTATCCTCAGGTGCCTTCTGGTGGCTTTACAGAGATTTTGGTTGGGAAAAGACTTAGTCTGGCATGATTAGAACCTAGTAATTACAAAAGTACCAATTGCTCTTCTCTATAATTACAGTACAAAGTTGTTATTTTGCCTAGCTTTTAACACTGAAGCTGAAGGATAAGCAAGTTTCCTAAAACTTAAATGCATCCATTACTTCTAGCATTACATTTTTCATTGAGTAAGTCTTTATCTTAAGGACAAACTCCTAACTTTCAGAATCAGTCACTTCTGCTAAAGTACTTGACTGACCTGGAAGGGGAGAGGACAGAGCCTATAGCAGTAGATAAATAACAACCCTAATCCGACCCCTTATTCCAGTAGAAAGATAAGGTCACAATAAACAGAGAACAGTGGCAGTAAAAGGTAATGTTAAGTCCCTGCTTGTTTCAGTTATAACCCCTATTCTTGTTCTTCAGGACCTTCTCTCTTGTTCTTCTCTCTTGTTCTTCAGGACCTGTAAAAAATTACCATTTTTTAATGTTGTTTTACTGGTCTCGCTCATTACAGATATTCATAGTTGTGCTTTACAATGAATTTTTAATTATTTTTCATGATTAGGTCTTTGCAATTATTCATAATGTTCATCTGAGTGAAATAAAATGATATACACTGCAGCGGGTGTTAACAGATTGTAAGATTTGATATGTTTTGAAAAGCAATGGTAATGATAAATGACAGTGACCTAATTTATGGAGCAATCTTCTTGCATAAAATAATCTACTAGTTTGTAATGATGTGATTAACTACACAAGAAAAAAACCAATGAAGTCAGAATTATCAAGTTGAAGAATTAAAGAATACCTGGGACTTTTTCAAAAAAATAATTTTTTACCAATAGTGAACTTTCACATAAATTCCAACCATAAATATTTCTTAGAAGTATTTTTAGAGCCTAGTATGACAACTACACCTGTAATAGTGGCTGCATGAATGGCTGAGGCAGGGGAATCTCAGTTTAGGGGTGTCCTGAGCAAGTTAGCATATCCCTGTCGCAAAAAATATCAAGAGCATGGGGGTGTAGCTTAGTGGTAGAGTGTGCTAGGGTTTAATCCTAAGTACATGCTGGCAGAGGGAAGTATTTTTAGGAAAAAGATGTTCATTTGTTTGCTAATAAGGTTCAGAAGATATTTTTTAAAAAGCCAGCATCTCAACAAGTAATGATAGCTGCTTGTTTTTAGAGGTCAGTGTCTATAAAGTATCTCCACAAACATGAAACCTGATCTCAAAAGAGATAAATGAAGGAACGAGGCAAAATATAATCAAGTCCATTATAAAAATGAAACTACCAAAGCTCTATGAAATGTAATGGTAGTTCATGATTGTGTAGATTTTCAAAGGTGGAACACAGAAACTTACAGAATTCATGCTCTTCTAAGCACACCATGAAGAAAATTAAAATAAACAACCTAAGGGATATAAGTCTGGAAAAGTTACCAGCACATTTGATAATAAACTGTATCTTATCTTGGAGATTTAAAGTGAGAAAAAAATATTTATATCTAACTTGAGAATTGGTATTATGAAATAATCCAGACTATATGTTGAATTTTATTTTGTTCGTATGCAAAATCATTGGGAAAAATTTTACTTGAAACCAAGAAATTATATGAAACTATAGCAAATGATACATTTATTATGAATGTGAAAAATATTGAAGTGACATGTGTATGTCTCATGTACATCTGCAGAATCTGATAATATTCTGAGAAGCTAGACATAATCACACCCGTATTATAAGCACAAAACCTCAGTCTTTAAAGAATTAATTGTCCATTGGCAAGAGACTGACCAGAATTCAAGTCCAAGTCTTTCTGAATCTAAAATCTGTGTACTTGTTCTCTACTCTGTTAATCATCTTGCCTTTATTCCATGCTGCCTTGTATACTAATATGATACTCAATAAACATTTCATGACTGAATGGCTGAATGCATGAATTACTGGACATTTTTAAATTTTTGATTACATTTATTCAATTTATGCAATGAGGATAAAATACAGGTGTTTGATTCAAAAGGGTTATTATCAGGTGAGTAATTGAGAGCTACTCTAAACCTTTCCGTAAACCTTTTGGAAATAGATAAAATTAGAGACTTTCATCATAAATAAAAACAACAACAAAATTACTAAATATCAGGCCCACTTCATCTGTCAGCAGCCTTTGAGGCAAATACAAACTGGGAAATATGGTGTGGAAGCAACTAATTATCTCTGAGTTGCTCAAAAGGGGATATATATGAGACTCCCAGGTAGGGGGCAGAAATGTGAGTTCTTCCAGGAAGGCACTGTAGCTTCTTGCAGCAAAGACGAGGCAGACAAATATTCAGAAAGCAGTAGGAAAATTTAGTATCAGTAGGGCAGGATCATCAACCTGTGTTTGGATTTATAATAATCATTAGTCTTCATTTGGGGTTATCGATTGTTCTAATGGCTAGGACAAGTGTAATGAACTGTTACAGCCACTCTGGGTGAATGTCAGCCCTCCAAATGATCATTATCCAGAGAGGGCAGTATAAATAGTTGAAGTGCGGAATATACACTGCACAGAGGAGAGACAGAAAATGGAGAAAGTGGGCCCTTGCTTCCTTCCCTAGTCTTTTTCTTCAGGGGAGATATCTTAGCTTGTCTGCTTTCCTTCCATTACCAGAAATTGCTTCAGCAATCTGTTTTAACAGCTCTCGCAGTGGGTCACGAGAAAGAGGACATTTCCCCTGTTAAAGTTTTACTGTTTTGTCAGTGATGGAGGAAGGGCACCTCCAAAAAGTATGGAAAATTAAATTCAGTGTTTCAATAAATTCTGTGTGTAGTCAGGTGTGTCTGTATTTCTTGTCCCTTCCACAAGTCATTTCTGAAGGGTGTTCTTTTGCGCAGGGATGACATTAGTGTGTGGGCCCCTAGAGAAAATCATACCAGGTTTAGGGAGAGGGCTATTGGTGCCCAGATTAGCAGAGTTAATTGTTGAAGTAATAGCAACAGAATCTAGCTTCTATCTCTTCAAAAATTGCCTCTCCTGTCCTCCAGTCCCTTCAGAGTCAATGTCAACCCTCTGATTTATTAAGCTCAGATTTTATTTGTGTCTGGGAAGCACCTCCTATGTGCTGGGCATATTCCAAGTCCCAACGTGATTATTACAAGTGTCAACAGACACTTGTAACCTGGATTTTACAGATCTATCCTTGAGGTGAAGAGAAATTGGTTAACTTTGCACACTTAAGTGCAAATAGAACTAGGAAATAGGCCTAAGTTTCCATGCACCTAAATTTTCTGATCTGTTACTACAGCAAACCTGCAAGAAAATGGAATGAATGACAGAAGCGTCAGAGAAAGGAGGGGAGGAGCAGAATGAGGACTGTTTATAGTATACAAACAGCCATCTCTTCATTTATGTTACCAAAAATCTTTTTCTGTATTTTTATTGAAGGGAAATGCAACCGTCACCCATTTACATTTTTAAAACAGTTTCATCACCTTGAAATAAAGCCTCATATCCATGAAGCATTTACTCTTCATTCCTCCCCCACAACACACTTTTAACCTTAACAAACAACAGTCTGCTGTTTGTCTTTTCGGATTTATCTATCATCTTATTTTGTTTAAATGGAATCGTGTAATTATTTGGGTCTAACTTGCTTCACTTGCCATAGTGGTTTTGAATTTCACCCACACTGTGGTGTGTATTAGTAATTTACTCTTTTCTGTTTAGAAATAATATGCAGTTCATTGTGTATATGTACATCTTACTTATCCATCCCTCTGTCTATGGATGCTAAAGTTGTTCTACCTTTTGGCTACTGTGAATATTAGTACTATGAACATTCATGGGCAGCTGTTTGAATAATTTCAATTCTTGGGAGCTACATTCTTTGAGCTTTTATTTTGTAGTAGTGAATGAATTAAACACTTTATATATAGAAACTTTGCATCCTATAGAACCATGTGAAATCAATACTACTATTGTCTCTATTCTACAGATGAGGGCACTGATCCAAAGAAAGCTTAAGCTGTCTTGTATTGGGTTATGCATGGTTCTGGGATTCAAATCCACATAGCAAAATTCAGTGTCTCTGTGAAGTTCTTTCTTCCCGGCATGTTGTGAATTTCAGGCTTAACACTAGGATCTCCCTTTCTTCTTGCCAGTCTTTCCTGATTGATCAAGTTTCACACAATTTAGAATCTAGTATTGGATATATATTCTGAATGCTATTTCTTAAACTACCATTGTCATGTTTAGCAGTATAGATATTTTGTTTACCTATGAAAGGTACTTAGATGTTATTTTTTAAGAAATAGTTATTAATTTAGTTTCTTAGTAATAAAAATCATGTAATAAAAGAACAGCAAAAAGCCCTAAGCTTTACAGCCAGAATATTGCTACAACAATCTCAATTGCCATTATAATATAAAACTACAGTTCCCATATAAAGTTGAAAAGTCAAACAGTAAAGAATTGCAGAAAAATGTATGAATTTGTTTGAAAAGATAAATTATAAATATCTCCAACTATGTGTTTCATATATGTTCTGAAAACAGTTGTGTACAATTCTATTTATTTTTTCAAGGGTGTTCAACTCATGTTACAGGTGTATAGCAAAGAGGTTATCACTGCATTTGGAAAGGACTAGAATTCTCAGGTCTTTGTATGTGTTACCATGACATAGTTTTATCATGCATATTGGGGTTATGCCCCTAATTTTCTTCCCCTAAATGCAGCAGATTCCTGTGTAATTATTTTAGATCAATGTTACTATCTCAAGATAAATTTATATTCCAAGTCTTATATTCAGTCTAACTGTATATCTCAGTTGGAAAAATGTAAAGTACTCTGCCGCTTGGCCATTCTGAGGATTTAGATTTTGTACATTTAATTATATTTGATATATTTAGATTTTGTATATTTAATTATATTTTTATTTAATTATATTTGATATATTTAGATTTTGTATATTTAATTATAATTATATTTTGGCTTTTGTGTGTGTGTGTGTGTGTGTGTGTGTGTGATACCAGGGCTCAAACTCACAACCTTGTCCCTGCCCAGCAGGTGCTTAAGCCACTGAGTCAAACTCCTGGCCCTGACTTTGGCCACGTTAAACTTCACTGAAAAGTATGTTTGAAAAATTCCTGCTCAGATCAAATGTCTTCCACCTGCCATTTTTAAGTAACCTAGTTCCAGTTGTAGAACAAGTGTATCTTTTCTATGGATGTGATGTGGAGGAACTGAGAAATACTCTTCAGGCTCAACTAAAACATTTGAAACTTTGGAGGCTTTATGCAACCTCAGTTTGATTATTAAGTTGTACAATCCCTTGCTAGGTATAATTTATCTCAGAGATGTGCCTACATTAATTGTATTTTACCACATTTTTATCTCACCATGCTGCTATGAATTAACTGAATAGTAAAGTTATAATGTATGTATGAGGCCATTTTTATACCAATAAAAATTAATATTAACCAATAACATAAAATGTATTTTTAAAAATGAAATGTGTTTTACCTAATCCTGGATGCCTGTCTTTCTATTGTATAATACTCCTATCCATTAAGTCATGCTAAGTTTTTTCAATAAATTATTCTTGTTAAACTGTAAATTCCCTAGTTATTAGATACATATAATTGAACTTTGATGTATTCATTGAGCTTAGAAATATTAATTAGGCATTGTCTATATATCCCCTCTATGAGATGTTGGCAGTGATCATTTTGGGATAGACAAGCTTACTAAAACTGTGCAATTTATTAGTGAGCTTTTCAAGAGTGAATATTTTCTTCAAGTCCATGCCTATGAATTTTTTATTTCATTTTTAGGTATAAAGGTAAACTAAATGACTTTTTATTTTTATAAAAATGATTTTATATAAGCAGAGATTCTTCTTGGCTTTCTTTTTAAATGGATTTTGTGATAGGAATAAAATGCAAATGAAATGATAGCAGTCCCCGTAAATTTCTAGCCTGGTGACTATAATGGAGGGTATTGGTTTTGCTATCAAACCTCTCCAAGCACATTTTCTTTGTGTTAGTGACTTATGCAATATTGGATATTTCATCTGTGCATTAGACTGTATAATTCTTCCTTTTGACCTTGAATGTTTTGCATCCCACCCCTTATATGTGTGTGATTCTAGCATTCTTTCTTAGCTAAAGCTAGGAAATATCAGCACTAGATTTCACATAGACATTTCAAATCTGATAAATGGATCTCCCATGGTTATAAAAATTACATACACTTAATACCTAAGGCAAGAGGCTTGCATCCTCAGCAAATTCCTAAATTATGTTCTACCCCTTGTTGATTTAAAAGTGGCGTTAACACCTTCCTAAGAGAGATGATGCATGATTGTTTTTTGGGAGCTTAGAATGTAGTACCCACTATTTCCACCTTTCTTATTCCCCTACCTGATTTTATGAGTTGCATCAATTTTTAAAAGGGATCATTCATTTAGAACTATACTAATTTCAACACATGCTACGAAGTCTCCAAACACAGTAAGAAGCAATTTGAAAAGTAAAAAGACACTTAGGCCTGGGAATTATGTGTAGGTGCCCTACCTCTCTTTCACTTTGCATTTATAGACCCATCCGTGTTCTACGGGCAATGTCGTCACAAAGTAAAATACATTCCAAGGAATGATCTATGATATTTTAAATTAAAAAACATAAAATTTGTTAAGTACAAAACCACTGTCATGATATAGCCAATTAGGGTTTTCATCTTGGTCTTTCTCTTTGAAACCACTTTGTGGTGCTGGTGGTCCTATGGCAAGCAGACTGAGAAGGTATCTTCTTAGATAAGGTACTGAAACAGCTCAAGGCTCTGGGAAGTGTTTACATTTTTTATTTGACTACTCTGGCCACTGCAGAAAACTAATTGGGTTTCTATGCTTTCAGGCTATATAATCTCAACAATTAAGCCTACAGGGCAACTATGGCTATAAAGAGATGATTTTATTTTTATTACTTCACTTTAATTTCTAAGCTAGGCATAGCAAATATATAGTTTGCTATCCCTCCTCTTTCCCTAGGTTTGTGACAGTCATTATTAATTTATTGCTGTAGTCTATTCTTCTAAATCCAGACATGGCTTTATATTCCTTCTCAACATGACACTCATGAGAGCTATTGTTTTCAGGTCAGAAGTGCCACATGAGATACACCTGCTCTGACCAGTCCTTTCTGGCTTGAGTTATGGTCACATTTCTTTGTTTAAATGCCATTCACTTTTTCTTTTCATGCCCCCATGAGAATGGCAGTACTCTGGATTTTCTATCCAATATATAATTTTTCATTAGTCTTTCTTGGTATTCCCAGCTCAACACTAATTCTGTCCATCACTGCTTCACAAGTTTTTTAATCAGATTATAACTGATATTGTGCCAGAAGTCATTCCCTGAGCCATTTTGACCATTCTGCTTATGAAAATTTCCTGTTAGTTCACCAGAGATGAGCACGTGTATTCTGGAAGGCTCGGGCATTAACCTCACAATTAATTCATGGTTTCTTGAGTCCTTGATACTAGCACCATTATGGTGAAGAGTGGAACTTCAGCACTTCTTGATGGCTCAAATATTAAGAAGTTAGGAGCAGAGGAGGGTTTTGCCTACATTAGGTGAAAAACAATTTCTGGCAGTTGGACGTAGACTGATTGACTTCTAAGGATAACATTTAATTATAGAACCCCCCAAAATTCTCTTTATGTAATTTACCTTTTCCTAAAGATTAGACTATTAAATATGTTTGATATTTCCACCACAGGTTCTAGCAGAGGTTGGGAAATTAATTCCAAGTTACTAGTGTATATTTATGGTGTAACCACTGTGTGGTTGGAGTTGTGCTAGTTACTCGAATACATAGGTATATGAAAGGAAGAGAGTTATTCATGTAGATTCCTGTTGTGAAGGAGAGCAGTAATTAAGCTGAGGATTCTGTTTCCTGATGCCCTTAACCACGGAATGTTTTTCTCTGCCTTAGTGAGCACGTGTCCTAGAGAGCGATATATAGAATTCATTTATACAGTTCTAAAAAGGCCAAGAGCCTATCCAAGTCATGTTCAGAGAATACTCCAGGGCCACAATCAAAATGGCCATCATTCATATGCAAAGGTATATAAATGCAATGCATTTGTCATTTCACATTTCTATGTTCAATACTCTTAAATGACTTCATTCCCCTTGATCTTACAGATTGATATGTTTTAAAAGGTAGGAAGGTTAATAGTACTAGCAGGTAGTATTTATAGGGAGTGTGAAAATATTCTTCAGTATTCTGCTAAGAATTTATATGATCTCAGTTAATTGTCACATTGGCTTTATGGAATTTGGATTTTATTATTCAGGTTTTATGAATTCAGAAAACATAGTTTAGGTAAGTTCAGTGATCTATCCAAGTCCAGACAGCTAATAATTGTTTCCTGGATTCCTATCCAGGTGGTCTGATTATGCAACCTGAAATTTTAGACATTATGTTAAACTAAATCACCAGCAAATATTTGGTCTACACTCTGTTAATGAGAAAACTGAAATACAGGCTATTAAGTAATTTGCAAGGTAGCATATAACTTACAAACTAGAAATTAAATCTTATGTTTTACTTTTAATATAATATAAATAATAACTTAATAATTTATAGTGTTTATTCCATTTCAACCACTCTTCTGGTGCTTTTTATATTATTCCTTTTATTTAATCACCACCACTACTTTGAGGAAAGTACTGTTACTATCCATATTTTACTCATGAGCAAACCTATGCATTCTGAGACTGTGGTTTAACATTGCATAGCTTCGAAGTTAAGAAAGTAAGATTCTAATTTAGCCAATCTTCTTCCAGGATTTATGTATTTGTGTTCTAACACTCCACTTCCAACAGAATTTGTGATGCTTAATAATATTTTTAGTTGTCACAACACTGTCAGGGTCTTGTGTGATAGAAAGGGTGTAGATACTTGTAGAATGTAATGAGTAGAAGTCAGGGATGCTATGAAACATCCTAGAGTACACAAGACAGACCTGTACATCAAAGATTTATTTGTTTCAAAACTGTCAGTAGTGTGACAAGCACTGTTCTAGCTACTATACTGTCTCTCCATGCTATCTGCCCACAGGACCTGGAAAGAGCCATACAATATAATATACCCTTCCACGTAAGGAAAGCAGGGGGTGTCCTGCAGTGTGCATACCTGGATTAATATGTCTTTTATCATGACTGCAGTTCTGGATTGGAATATTATAATTTAGTAGGTACCTCATAGTGTAACAGCCAGCATTGTGCCCAGCAAGAATCTATGGGAACTCATCAATTATTACAGTGGAAGCACAAATTGATGTGTTTAGATTTAGGATAAAAGAATGGCATCCCAGTTGGACAAGATGATAAAAGTAGCATTTTGATGACTAGTGGTGATTTTATCTTCAGCAAAGAAAAGTAGGCACATTGCTATTTGAAAAAATATGTTATTTTAGAAAAGAAGAAGTGTTATATATCAGGCATTTTCTTTTCGTTAAAATAAACCTATTTTGCAGATTTAGTGTGCCTTTTATCAGTAGTACAACTCAATAACAGTTTGGGCTGCAAGTCTGGACAAAAACAAAAGAGGAATAAAAATATTTTATGTCTATATTGTGTATTCATCACAAGAGTTTCCAAGTATAATAACGTATCTATGACTTTTATCCAAAAAAAAACCCTCAATTGTGTGAACTTTACATTTGGTTACTAGCTAATCAGGTTGGGCCTAAGTCCAGTGCATGCATTACATAAAGAAATAGAGGCATACATTCCCAGCAAAAGGAAATCTCTACATAATTCCTACCAAAGTTCTGTGTAGTTTATTTTCATTTAGGTCATCAAACACAAGACTGGCTACTCTACCAAGTCTTAGTTTTCCCTGAATATTCATTTAATAAATATTTTGGTTTACTTACTGCATAAGCTTTTGTGGACACCACAACAGAAATGATATATACAGTCTATGCCTTTGTAAAACTGATAAGTCAGACATTATTAGCATGTTTCATACAAATAAAAATCTGTGAATCATTAGGCTCATGGTATTGATTGTACTGTCCTCAGAGAATGGCATAGTCAGGGGAACTAAAACTGTATTGCAAAAGATAAGCTGTATATTATTAGGTAAATAGGGATAAAAGATTGGACAGTAGGGGGGGAAAACAGTATAGGAGAAAAGAGAGTCGCTGTTTAATGACAGACTAGAACTAGGCTTTGATTAAAGTTGACATTTGTGGGTAAAACTCCTGTTACACTGTGAAGAACATGTGACTTTGGGATTACTATTTCACTGCTTTCTCATTTGTCAAATGAGTGTAATAGAATGCTCTGATTATCAATAATAGAATTCATGTAAAGCATTTTGCTTATACATCAGCTATTATTATTCCCATTGTTTCCCACATATTTTAATGTTTATTCAATATTTCTGAATATTTATTCACATGAATATGCATATTTATCTATTCATAGATATACCCAATGTTCTTTAACATAATAGAAAAATAATGCCAGCTGAATCTTCCATTTTAATTTTTAGTAACATTGTGAGAAGAAAAAACAAGGAAATAAAATTAATTTAATAATATTTTGCTTAATCCAAAACATTCATAATGGTATCATTCCAACATGGAACCAATATGAAATTAGTGATGTAATAAAAAACAAAATCCTATCGTTTATGTCTTGCTTACTTTTCTCAAAATACCCAGCACCCAAAATGAAGGAAGGAAAGTTTTATTTAGCTCACTATTTGTGGAAGTTTCAGTCCATAATCAGTTGTCTCCAAGGCAGGGTTGCCTGGCACCAGGGCAACACTTCAAGGCAGCATCCAGCAAAAGTAGCAGGAACAAAAAGCAGGAGAGAGCATGTCTCTTTTCCTCTCTTGTATTGTACACAGGCCATTCCCCCTCCAGGGCAGGTGTAGCACTCACAAAATCTTCTTGCCCTCCACTTGCACAGGAAGAGGATATTTACAAAGTAAGAACCCTGGCTCCCTGCTGGGTCTCTTAGTTAAACTTCTAACCTGCTCAAATTGACACAATGTATCAACCTAACAATGTAAAAGACTATGCAAGGAACTGGAGGTCTTAATATTAGGTGAAATAAGCCATGAACAGTCTAAGGCTCTACAATCTCACTCATAATACAGTTTGTAAATGCTGATCTCATAATAGTTGAGAGTAAAATGGTGCTGGGAGAAGAGTTAGAAGGGATGAGAAAAGAATGATCTGTCAGTACTAAGTGGTAAACAGGAGCAAGAATTTCGGGTGTGCTACTCCACAGTACAGATAACACATGAACTGTACATTTCAAAAAGCTAAAAGAAAAAAATTAGAATGTTTTCACCATAAAGAATTGATAAATGTTTGAAGAGAGATCTTCAATCTCATTTAAACATTACACATGTACACATATTGAAATATCAGTAGTACCTCATTAACATGTATAATTTTATGTATTTATGTGTGTGTTATAAATAAATATTGAATTAAGATAAAATTATTCATGACACATTTTCTGTTTTTATACTGTTTTTGAAACCTGCTATATGTATTTTACGCTCACAGCACATCTCAGTTTGGAATAGCCACATGCTGTTTCTGAAACTCAGTGTATTAAGAATCTTTTTCTTGGTGTGCACTCTTAAGGAGTAAAAATTGCTGGCCTCATATGGCTGTTTAACTCTAGGTGATGATAACTAAAAATGTCTTATCTAAATGCAGATGTCAAAAGGCAAAAGACAAAGATACAACTGGCAACATATAAGGTCATAAAATCAACTTTTTGTAAAAAGAAAAAAAAACTTGATTTTAAGCCTACTGATAAAACATTAATGTATGAGTATGTTTTTGAAATAAAAATACATCATACAAAATAAAACCAAAATTCTGCTCCTCTCTACTTCAGGCTAAAATAATTTCTTATGTGAGGACCTACTACTTAATATTATCAAAGTTATATGAACACAGGATATCCTTAGAGTACAGGAAAATATTTTATCATAAGGAAATTTTGATACAAAAAGGCATTGTTATATTAAGTGTTAGGAGTGTGGCTCACACATACCTAATGCACATGAAGTCCCAGGTTCAATTAATGTCATGCACTTGCACTCACAGACGTGTGCATATACACTTATCCAAAGATGTGAGGTTTATTTGAAAGATATTCTAAAAATAGGAATTGCGATCATTAAACTTGATTTGTCAATATTGTTGAATTCAGAAACATCTAGCAGAGTAATAAAGTATACTCACATGTGACTGGGTGGGTCAGGGAAGCAGAGACTTGGGTATATATGCGGTCCCTCAGCCGTTCCTCTATGCCACACTTACCCTGTTCTATTCCAAGTCATCACAAGCTAAGCAGGTTTGCTTTTCTGTGTTACTCAGCCGTGAGTTTTCTGTCTTGCAGTCTGCAAACCATGCAGTGACTCTCCTGAAACCATGAGCTAATTACACATTTTCCTACTTTTGGTTATACGTGTCAGGTATTGTGTCTCAGTGACAGGAAAGCTGAGTAATACAGTGATCGGTCTCTTTTTGTTTGACGTTGCCTCTCTGTGTTGGATGGTATAATATAGTTATACCAGGTACATTAGTAGAACAGACTATCTTTATATAGGAAACTGATTTTTATGATCTAGCAGCAGACTCTGTTTACTAGGCTTCACTTTACTATCCAGTTGTCTCTGAAACATTGTACAGTATTGGTGCATTTAACTGTAGGCTTCTCAGATCATTACACAAGTTTGATTTCTACATAAAATTGATGGACTTTTACTTACATGGAGCACTTATGACAATTGGATTTGTATTTTATTCTATCCATATTAAACAGTGGACTAACATCCTGATACAGTAGTTTAATTTTAGTTTCTAAATTCAACATTGTACTTACCTGCCCCACCACATCCCTGCTTTTAAAAGAAATATATCATCATGTTACAAATATTGAAAATTAAATTCAGCAACTAAGATCTTGGTTGTACAGTGTAAATTTTAAATAGTGGGCTGTATTTGGGACTTGGAAAATCTTTGCTCTTTATCTGCTAAAGCCACACAGATTCTTGCCATTTAATAAATACTAGTTGCTATAGAAATAGTCACAAATGAAATGAATGCCATCATTTTTATTTCTTGCCTACCCAAAAGTTTAACCATCCAAGAAATAATACATTCAAGTTATAAACTTACATAGATGACCACATAAACTGCATCACTGTTCCTGAAAGGGGAGTTCTTAATTACTCCTGAAATAGCTTCTATAATTAAGGAACTTATCTAATGAGAGAAGGAAAATGAAGGATCTACAGTGAAGGTCAAATTTAAAAGGATGTGCTGTGCTCTGTTTTGTTTAGCTATATTAAGCATGTATTTTTAAGGAATAATTTGTTTTCTCCAAAAGTTGATAGCATAAATTGGTGTTCTTTGAAGAATATCAACTATAAGTGAATTCAACTTAGAAATAAAACCATCAAAATAAAAGTAAGTTGTGTATTAGATTTTATTAAAAATCTTAAAAATAAGCCAGATGAATACTGTTTTGCTTCTGGAAACACAAAGCAGCAATGATTTCATACTTGTGTGTTTATTGTGATACCTGTTTTGTTTTGTCCTATCAATTAGGGTAAGTTTCAAGTTCAAGATTTGAGTACCAATTGAAATGGAACCGTTTTTTTTTTTTTTTTTTTTAATCTTGTTGCTTCTCTTTTTCTATCATCCTGTGTGTTTTTGCCCAAGAATTACAAAAAGACACTTTGCACTTTGGCTTCTGATACTCCCTGGTGTAATAATGGAGATAAACCATAAATGTTATGAGGCTTTAAAACATATGCTATAGATCACAAAGAAGGGAGATTGGAATTATGGGTATAAGTCACCAATGCTTCAATACTCTGGATATATTTTTCCTACCAATTGCCTCATGAATTTCAACCCAAAGATTGCTACAAAAATATGGCACATTCATTAAATTCTATACTTGAACAATTTCCAAGGTTACACTGTGAGATATTCAGGAAGTTAAAATTTTTCACTTGTTTATGTTCCTTAAGCAGTTGATTACATGTAAATTACATCAAACCTAACTGCCCACTCCAGAAAAGAATTCAGTGTCTATGCCTTATTCTTTTTTGATCAGCTTGGGAAATAAGAGAATTCTCAGCCTGTTCTTTCTTTAACCAGTTATTTCTATATGTTACTGTGGAAAGTGCTGCATTAGCAGCTACTGTATGGGTTATGAGGCTGAAATTTTGTAACTCCCTTCACTTGAGCCATTTTCTCTCTCATCATCCAGGATGATTTAATCAAATATTTAGGAAATAGAAGAAACCACAAAGATATCGTATGTAGGAGGGGCTGTGAATTGGGGGTGGGCAAAGGTGCTTTCGTTCAGATCATATTATAGGAAAGATCAAAAAACATCAAGTTTCTGTATTTTGTAATTGGCTGTCTGTGGAAGACACTAGGCACTTCAGTCCGTTATATGCACCTCTTGTCATGGACTATAAGGTCCTCACAGAGCTAGCAAAGTGCTCTTGAATCTCCAAAATGGCAAGCTAAATAAATCTCTTTTCTTAATAAATAAAAATTCAGCTTCAAATGTTCCACTATAGCACTGGGAAACAGACTAATACAACCTTGTACCCTTAACTTACATTCTGGAGCAAACAGGGATAAGAAGAGTATATTTCTTCCTTACCTGTGTTCCTAAAAAATTATAAACTATATGATGGTCAGGATTTCTGTCCAGAGTGATTAAAAAGTTGTGAAAATGAATGATGGTGATGATCACACAACAATGTGAATGTACACTACATAATGCCACTGAATTGTAGACTTAAACAGTACATATTTTGGCATATATATTTTGTTACATGCTATGTGTGTTATATATTATGTTATGTATATTACATATTGTGTTGTGCATATTTTAACATGATACCGTATGTAATACAATAAGAACAACATGATACTGAAATTACTTTAGTGCTCTGTGCACTTGATTCTGAATGAGGATTTCAAAAAGGCAGGCCATTAAAAGGACTGACTAGTTTTCAAATTAGAAAAAAAATGTCTTTTTGCAGTTTATTTTCTAATGTTTTGTTTTGGCAGAGACCTAAAAAGTATGAGCAATACTTGCTTTGGTCTCATAAGTAAAATTAATCTTATAACAATGCAGACTTTAAATTTGAAACCTCTTATTCCTTCAAGCTTGAAATTTCTCAATTCCTGTGTGGTATCACATGGTATCTCAGTCCTTTTCTGACATGAAGTTCTGTAGATCTAAAATTTACTGAAATAATCTTTGTGAAGTTTTGTATGGGATATTTCTCATTACATGGAGTACATAAAACAGAACGCTTTGGGGAAATTGGGAGGGGGTAGAGCTTCATTTTTGTTATTTTAAAGTGACACTGCATTCATTCAGATTGTAAGATGGACAAGGTCAAAAACATCAAGCGTGTGAGCACTGTGTAATTGGCTGTTGAAGACACCAGGCAATTCAATCTGTTACATGCACTTGAGTGCACTAAGCTGACACGTACATGAAGCCATCAGAGCATAGGATGGCCTCGCTAATCTCAGTGCTGTAATTACTGCAGGTGTGCCCTAGTAATTGAAAATGTGCACTCATACCAGCATGCGTTATTTTCTTGAAATATTAAGACTTAAAATTATATACAAGTTTTACTTTCAGTAGTTGATATAAAAGATGAAATGCTTGTCAAACAAACATATCCTGCACATCCTGGACACTAAAACTATTTTCTATGTGTGTCCAAACTGTGAAACTCTGGAGCCAAGTATAAGGTTTTATTGCTCTCCACTTTGATCTTTTAGCACAATGTACAGCATTTATGTAGAGTAATACTTTAAAACCCTTCAAAATATTAAATGATGAAACTGAGGATTTAGAATGACAGAAATATTCCTGGAAGAAAAAGAAGGAGAGTAATATTTAAAAGACATTTTAACAAAACAGCAGTGCTTCCCTCATTCAACTTGTAGTTATGTTTGCTGATACAACAGAAAGATGTTAGTTGCTATTTATCTCTGAACAACATGTTTTAGTATTACTTGTTCTTTTGTAACCAGTTACCGCAGGCGCATTACCATGCATTCTGTCTGTTCACATGGTGCAGCCGGGTTTGTAACATATGTTCTAGTTAAATGTGAATTATTTAATGCAGAATCTTACTAAAGTGAACACACTGAGTGAACAAAATGGTGCCTACTTAATAGCTGCTTTAGGAACAAAAAGTTAACTATTTTCTTTCTGCCATGACCTGCACAGGGTATAGGGTCCTGAGAGGGGGCGATGGGAGAGTAAGAAGAAAGTAGACCCATAGAAGGAAAGCTGGGACTGGCTGGGCCCTGACCCCTCTGATGGAGATGCAGTGCCGGCCCAGCATGGGCTCCCTCTTTACACAAAGTGAAAAGGGGGAAGTGCGCAACGGAGTGAAAAGCGCCAGGTCTCAGAATTTTGCTGAGAGCACTCAAAGTAAAACATTCTCAGAGCTCTCTGTGCTGTGGTCGACAGGGAGAACACCAAGGCGAGACACCTGCTGGACCGACCTGGCTCTAGTCCCAACAACTGTTCCCAGGCGCAGCCCTGGAGCCCCGTGTTCTCGGGCCTGGCCTTGCCCCAGCCCCGAATGTGTGGTCCCTCTCTGGCTTGGCTGCTCCCCACACATTCAGTCCCAGAATGGGAGGAAGCAGAGGATTCCTTTTTGTCCCTGCAAGTCTTCAGTCTTCATTCCTTGCCTTAAAAACTTTTTTTTTTCCCTTTGCATTTCCAGCTGCCAAAGCTCTCAGTCACTGATTTAATTTTAGTATTCACATATGGAGTAGATGCCAGTCTTGCCTATTTTAAAATCTTAGAGTTATCACTAATACGTATTTTTCCCAATGGATGATGTGCTAAAGTTATGTTATTTTTTGAGGAAAAAAAAGTCCTAGTCAAGCTCTAGCTACCAAAAATATGAAGGATATGAATATTGATAAGATTCCTAAATAGGCACCGTTTTACTAATACATTTACCATCTGAATTCTACATTTAATTTCCAGCTTGAGCCCCCATTGGCCTTTTTCATAGTTGGCTTCTACGTGCAAGGACTAGGAAACTATGAATGTTGATTATATTTGCACTTGAATAGTTAGAATTACATTTCCAAGCCATCTCCAACATATTTTAGGTAAGTCAAAGCAAAATTGAATTATATGTGTGAAGTACATTTTAACATAATAGCAAGAAAATGATTTCCCTTATAGAATAGACTTCTGTCCATATTCTAGCTTTTCTATTTATGTCCTTATGATCATTTGTGATTTGTGATTCACTTAATGTCTCCCAGCACTAGTGCCTCAGTGTGGTTAATAATATCTGCTTTGTGATCATGATATGATATATGTATATGTTATAGTCTCAGTAGAATGGTAAGTCATATTCAGTAATTAACAACTGCTATTATTATCAGTAAGTACTTAATAATTTTATAAATAAATCCCATGGGCTCAGATGGAGACTTAAACAGAATGAAGTAATCTTTTTAAATGAAGACCAAACATGATAGAGGCATTCCTGAAGTTGCCCTTACTCCGCTGTGACCCTGCTTGCCAGCAGAGATGATATATATGAATGCAAACTCTACCTTTCATTTGCTAGCCACACATCATCATCATCCCCTTTATTCTTTTCAAAAGAGCTTGATGAAACAGATATTATTATCCATATTCTAGTTATTAGGAACCCGAAGCCATTCTGCAAGTAGGGACAAAGTCACACTCAGATGCAGGCTCTCCTAACATGTAATTCAGAGCTATTTTCTAAGACCCAGTCAGTCCTTACAAACTGAATCCAGTCTTACTGAAGAACCCAAAGCACTTGAGTTTTGTAAATATGACTGCGTTTGACATTACAACTTTTTGACAGTTTCGTTATTTTAATTTCCTTATAAAGCAAGATTAACTAAAATGTGAAAATTAAGAGTAAATAATAAAATCTCACTCAAACTCAGTGTGCTTATATTTGAGTCCCCTGAGAAAAGCATAGCAGGGCTTCATGACTGGTTTTTACGAAGATGCCCCAACCCTGTAAAATTGCACAACTTGTATTTTATCAGTACATTTCTAGCACAGAGAAAATATCACATTTGGGGTCTGTGACTACTTTTCTAAACACAGAAAAAGAAAATGATGTGTTCAAGCATTTGAGATAAGCATGTTGTTAGAACAGGATACTAAGTTAACATTTAAGATTTTGGATATATTCTATTTAAGAATGCAGATTTTTAAGGTGACTTTTGTGACTGAAATCTCCATGGTGCACTGATTGTTTATCATACAGAAATCTGGTGTTAAAAAGTACATGATTCCCATGAAATTGGATGACAGTAGGGTAGATGGCTACAGGACTCATAGGTGCATGGATGTCGGCAATGACCTTGGCTCCTTTATCCTTCCATCTTTGCCACAGTGTATATGTTGGCTTGTAATTATCATGCATCTTACTGTGTAGTCTCAAGGTAGCTCTGATTATCTGGGAATGTTATCAAAGGGGAACAGAGGGAAAAGTTGGGAGAGAACATACCATTAGGTTTTCTCTTATTCCTGTCATAAGGAGTAATTCCCCAGAAATCCCCCTCCCATGTAAGACGTCCCTCATAGTTCATTGGCCAAAACTAGCTTCTCATAGTTATGCTTAGCTTTAGGGATTCAAAGCACACAAACATCTGCAAAGGAGAAATAAGATTGCTATAGTTACTCTGGCCCAAATGTACTTCATCCCTGTAGGTGAGCTTACTGCGTCTCTATAAAGATATTCTGTTATTACAGAAAATGGGGCGATTGACATTAACCTACTACCCATCTCTCTCTTTACTATGACAATTTTTCACAAACTCAGGAAAACTGAAAAAGTTTCTATTTTTTTTTCCAAAATTGCAAAACACCTTGTCATTCCTAAAATATACCAAAGTGTTAATGACCATTTGCTTAGCACTTTGTCTCTTAAATATAGCAGTCATTTCAAAGACAGAGCACTTTTAAAGTTGAAGATATTCAGATAATAAAAGCAGTGAATGATTTTGTTCAGTAAGTGACAAAGTCAGGTAAAGCCTGAAAGTTATCATTTGATTTTATGGCAAGTATTCATTCTACTCTGTGTTAATTCCAATGGTGGTTGTAGCTGAATATTGCATCTTACTTCTTACTGAAGTTAAATTCATCTTTAGGGACTTTATCCCATACAGGCTTAAACTTATAGGATAAGTTTTAATAGAAAAAAAAAAAAAAACAGCAGATAACTTAACCCTCCTTTACTTACCTTATCTTGGTCTGTCATACAGTTTGCAGAATATTTTAATTTTGGGGACTCATTTGGGATTTTGTTAAAATACACAATCTAAGCTGGGCGTAGTGGCACACGCCTTTAATCCCAGCACTCGGGAGGCTGAGGTAGGTGGAGCATTGTGAGTTCGAGGCCGGCTTGGGCTACAACACAAGTGCAAGGCTGGCCTGAGCTACACAGTGCGACCCTGCCTCAAAAAACCAGGGCCGGGAGTTTGGCTCAGTGGCTCAAGCACCTGTCTGGCAGGTGCAAGGTTGTGAGTTCAATCCCCGGTGCCGCAAAAAACAAACAAACAAAAAAAACAAAAAACCAAAAACAAAAACAAAAAAAACCACAATCTACTGTTTGGAAGTGACAACCACTTTTCAGCTGATTCTTCTTAGGGTACAATAGCTGCAAGTACATTTTGTGTAAGTAAAAAACAGATCTTCCTTTCTCTTACCCATTTTTGTACATCTGTCAATGATGGACCTGGTAGAAAAATATATTATTTAAGTTCCTGATGCATGTTAGAAACTTACTAATTTCTTTGTGAGAAAATTAAATAACTGAGTTAAATCATATAAATTCGTCTTATCAACCTATAGAAAGAGTCACATGCTGTATTAGTGTTTATAAGTGGGATGAGGTTGTTAACTGAAAATCTTTGAAAGAAACACTTTCATACATTTGCTAGAATAAATGTATAGCACAAGAGTGGCTTTTCTTTTCAAAGTACTTCAAAATCACTTTATGATAAAGTGCATATTATTTTTACAAAACATGATTATTGGGTATTCTCATTTTCAACAATGCACTCTCTCTATTGATGAAATCATAAAGCTATTCCTTTTCTGTTTCTTTACATCTCCAAACTTCAATGCATTTTGGAGCCAGATTTCAAATGCCCCTTCTAATTTCACATCTAGTCTCATTTCTGATCATTTCTTAATTGCCACCCTGCCCCCCAACAATCATGCTGTTTCACTGAGAGGCCAACAGACCCTTGAAACTCCGTAATTTATTCCTCCCTGCTATGTCGGGATTCTAACACCTTTACTCATAACAATAAATGTTGCTTCTTACCCAGTAAAGTTTGTGATAAAAATAGGTCAAGACTGGTTTTCTCCTTGTGAAAACACCCTATGTAGAGACATGGATGTTTGCACAGATCCCAAGCAGAACTGAGATAAGTTTAATAAATCTACCTATGAATCAATGGACAGACACATTTGAGGAGTCCACTTTGTACAAATTGAGGGTTAAGTGCTTTGAGCAGTTTGAAGAGATATAAATCAGTTTTTGACACCAGTGTACTATAATTTTTTCAGAAGAATTAGCACATGTTTATGAAAAGTTAATCTAGCATGTAAGACTTTATACATTATTGGTTGATTTAATTTTTATTGAAAGAATTTTTTTCATATAATAACAAAAACTGCAGGAAGTCTAGGAGGGATGGATCACTTTGTGCAGAAGTGACTAAAACATCATAGCACATTTGATTTGGAAGAGCTATCTAGTTCTTTCTTACAGATAAATAAACAGACATCTCAAACTAAGCCCCAGGTAGTGATGTTTGCAGAACATTAGTATCGATAGTACCAAGATATGTTTGTAGAAACTAATACAACTAGATTTAGTCAGAAAGAAATAGGAAAACTTCCGACATGGAAAAATGGGAAAGAATATATGGAACATGTAAATTTTATGGAAGTAGTTGGAGAAAAATAAGCCTAAATCCATCATGAATAGAGATTTAGGGAAGAGAGTAGACAGCTAGATTTCTGTTACTTGCCTGACCATTATATTTTTGCCTAAAATAATGATGTGCTCTAGAGCCAGAGGAGTGATTTTTTTCCCTTAAACATGAACAACATCTGTGTTTCCCCTTTTTAATGAGGAAAAATCATTACTTCCCATCTAAAATAGTTAATTCCAGGAATAATGCTCCTTTAATTTTGTGATGGCCCTCCACGAATGTTAAAATTACAAATCATTTGGTTTTGTTGAATTAGAGAGCATCTGTCCCTCCAGAGGTATGCTGGTTCACAGTATTCCAAAATGAGGTGGCCATGGCTTGTGCCAGCATGGAAAGTGGAGAACACTCTCAGTAAAGTGCTGTAAGCATTAGTGGGTCATGGTGTCAAAGTCACTTGCCGGTGAACTTTTCATTAACCTTGCTGCATCTTGTATCAGAGTCAGGTTGCACCTTCTGGGAACATTTATAAACGCCTCATTTTGGGCCAAGCTGGAAGCAATGCACATTTTAAAGTCAAGCTTAAAAAGCTTAGATGAAGTACCAAATGTATTCTGAGTAATTATGACACCATGAATCTTGCAGATGTGAATTATTTCTAAAGCTACTTGGAATTTAGATTAAGAAAGGAATATTGAGTTTTAAAGTTTCTTGCCAGCTTTTCAGCAGCAGTAGAATCAAGAGTAAGTTTTACTTAAATGGTAAATGAGGTTATTTTGGAAATGGTAGAGTAGAGTAAAGGTGGGTTAAATTAGATTACCTTTTGAGAAAATGTCAAAAAAGAAAGGAAGGTAAAGGCAACATACAGGCTTAAAATGGAAGTAGTAAATAAAATACAAATGAATAAACAGGGTCCTGTCCAGAAGAATTGCAAAATTTATCCCAGAAACACATTTGATGTTAGAATCATATAATTCCAACATAAAGAAGGTACAGACAATGATCTACAATTTTAGAGATGAATGAAAAGTGTAAGGTTGCCTATTAGTTATACTTTTTAAAGTATTCACATTCTTGGCAACATTTCTTTATAGGGAGGGAAGAAATACAACAGGTATTTAAGAAGTGGTTACATAGAATCAAAAGATTTAAATAATGAACTTCTTGAGAAATCCATATTGCATCATGTAAATAATGCTGCAGAACTTCTTTAGGTATTGATTGCTAAGTGCTGTTCAGTTAATTCATTCAAGAAATGTTTATGGAGTATTTTTTGAAAAAGAAACATATTAATGAACAAGGCAAATATGTGTCACTTCTAGAAAATATGCAAACCAAGCCAGGTCATATTATGCCACAATGAAAAGAAAATATCAAAGATCAATCATGTCACAGCCAAAGGACACAAAAGACACTAACCTGATAAAAATAATGGCTATAATCAATTACAAAGGGTAAATATGTAGTTAAATATTTTAATTCATGTGTAATAAGACAGATGAATTCATAATAGCCTATTAAATAGATTATTCTTATTCCCATTTACTGATGAGGTAGACAAGGCCTTAAAAGGCTGAGCAATTGGCTCAAAACCACTTTCAGTAAGAGATAGAGCTTAAAATTCAAACTCTGAGAGCTTGCATTCAGTCAGAACTATTGAGAGCTGTGTTCCATATCCTCCTGCTTAATTAGTTGTCTGGCCTGATGTTCTTCTTGGAGTTGAAAAGCATCCTGGCTTCATTTCTTGTTGCCATAACTTTTTGTGAAAGGCATATTTTGTGTTTATACAGAAAATAATTTCAGGAATTGTGAGGTCAAGGTAGAAAGTTTCTAAATATATTTAGACACATTGGATACACCTGTAATCACAACTACTGTGCAGGCTGGAGCCAGGACTATTGGAAATTTGAGGCTAGCTTTGGCAATTTAGGGAGAGACTGTCAAAAAATAAAATTAAAAGAAAATATCTCTGAAGTTGAACACTTTTCTAGCATGTCTAGCATAAAAGGACCCCTGGGTTCAATTCCCCAGCACTGAAAACAAAAACAAACAAACAAAAAATGAAACAAAGACAAAATAGAAAGCTTCAATATTAAAAGGTAGCAATCACTGGCCAGTCATTCTTATCTATCCAGTTTGAAGGGTAGATCCTCTCATCGAGTGTGTATATTTGTGGATTTCCCCACTTTTACACTTTCCATCCCTAAAACTTGTTTCCTCAAAATAATTGATGAAGGATGTATCTCAGATTAGATCTAGAATCAGCAATCTTCTGCCTTTGAATCTGTGCGGACATTCATTTGTGACAACTCTATTTGATTTGAAATATACCTTAAACACTTTCATTGCTGCTAAAGGAAAAAAAAAAGAATCGAATGATTTGTACAAGAGCATTACCCTCATGACAAGACTTTGGCAATGACACATGCTTGTCATGTGTCTGTGATGTTGTTTATTATATGTCTATGATTGCTCGTAGAGCATGGTGTTGTTTATTTCCACACCTAATGTGCTCCGGATGTGAGTGGGCGTCGGTGGGGGTGAGATGTATGTGTGCAGCTTAGCTGTATATTTCTGTATAGTGAAGTGTCGGCAAATGGAATCATATAATCCAACTCATGGTCAGAATTGAGATTGAGTGATGAGACATGGCAGATAATATTATTTTTCACTGATAAATCTTTTGGAAAAACATGTTATCTGTTATATATATGTTTTGGGGAATAAAAATAAATATCCTTGGAAATGTAGTATAACTTCTAAAAATCAGATGAAACATATTTCAGCAATGACTTCCTCTAGATGTCTTGTTGGGGAGATGAGACTTGAGACCTTGAAAAGCAACTGACAAAAGTTAAGCCCAGCGCATTCAGTAAGTTGCAGTCAGGATCCAAGGAGAGAAGGCTTTCTTTCCTGAATCTGATGCATTTGCTAAATTCTTCATCTCCACTAATGGTACCACCATCCATCGTGGCCAGCACCACAATGAGGCCATAATTCTTGTATACTCATTTCCTTCTGTATCCACGTTGAATGGTTCATTCATTTCATAAGTCCTGTCTGCTATATCTCCTAGCAAAGTCTTGGTTGAAGCTGCTTCATTTATTCCTTACATATCATTCCTTTGTTAAGCCTCCAGTATTGTGGGCTGTTGTCCTCTTTTAGCATTGTAACTAGTCTACCTGCCTGTAGTCTGGATGCATCAGTTCCACTCTCAACATAATTCAGTCTCACATGCATGCTAACTATGGTGTTGCTTTTGTGTACAGGTAGCAGTGATGGCTCACATGGAAAACACATCCTCACACTGCAGGGTACCTGCCTTGCATCTAGCTACTTTCCTCCTTCCCTCCTATTTTACTCCCTTTGTTCCAGTCATAATAAACTAAATAAGGTATTTTCATTACCTCAAAGCAATGCTCTCCAATAGTATAGCTGCCAGCTCCCTGAGATTATGTAAATGCAAGTTAATTGGAATCAAATAAGATGAAAATTCAAGCTCTTAAGTAACACTGTCCTATTTTCAGATTTTCAGTAACCTCTTGTGGCCAATAGCTAACATACTGAAGAGCACAGAGTTTAGAACATGTTCATGAATATGCCCATTGTTGCAGAAAGTGCAGCTGTGCAATTGTGACAGAGAAGTTAAAAATCAACAGTCTGATGCTCTGTTAGGACAAGATGTGCTCACCCAGCCCAACACATAGACCATTAGACTCAGAGAGCCTTGACTGACCATGTCAGCTGCAACTTAAAGCTAGTCTGACCTGACTCAGTCTGTCCGCAGCCATCTAGATGGTCTGTACTGTGTGACGTGTAACCATCTTCTATTTCCAAGGATTATCCAACCAAGGTAAGCTAGCCAAGGACGTGCTTAGTTTCAGACACCCCCTCAGCCCCAGATCCCTTCCCATTTTCTCCTGCTTTATGGTAAACAAGCCCTCCTTCTAGCCTGCCCGGAGCAAACCTGCTTGACAACATATGGCCTGATTCATGTAACCAGTTATATGATAACCTGCTCTCAGCTTTTGTACTTCCTGCTTACAAAATGTGTATAAGTCTGTGTTTCACTCTGAGTCCATGCTGGTGATTTGGACTTGGTCCCACCAGCCTGCTAGCTAATAAACAGTTGTGTTCCAACTCCTTGGTGGAAAGAGTCTTCTTTTGGTTTGATATCAGATTTCTGTAATACAGTGATGCTTCAAAACTCAATGGTCTGCTTTGCTTTTGACCCTGTTCCTAGGCCTAAAAATTACTGAGAGGACGGGCTGCTACCTATCAGCTGAGCCTGTCTTTCTTCTTCACCTCCCCTTCTTGGACAAGTTTCATATGTAGACGTTGCCTTTTCTGAGGCAATGTTGGTATCCTCTGTCCCTTCTTGACTCTCAAGCAGCCTTTGCCTAAGTCAGGTTCCTGCTCTTCACTGTTCTGTACACACAGGGCTTCCTTGCTGTAGCATGTCCTCCTGGGCCTTGCACCTGCATGTTTATTTTTCCTTTACCATGATTGGAACTGGTGTTTTTTGATCATCTTCGAGCTTGGGCACTTTTCAAGCCCTCAATAAACTTAATTAATAAACGGTCAGTTAAAGTGTTCACTTTACTTTTGGTGGCGCACACCTTTAATCCCAGCACTCGGGAGGCTGAGGTAGGAGGAGTGTTGTGAGTTCCAGGTCGGCTTGGGCTACAATGTGAGCGCAAGGTCGGCCTGAGCTATATAGTGCGACCCTGCCTCAAAAAACCAGGGCCGGGAGTTTGGCTCAGTGGCTTAAGCGCCTGCCCTGGCAGGTGTGAGGTTGAGTTCAATCCTTGGTTCCGCAAAAAAAAAAAAAAAAAAAAAAAAAAGTGTTTGCTTTACTTGAAATAAACAGATATACCTAATAGAATGGATTCATCTATAATTTTATATAAATTTAAGCCCCTTAAAAATGTTTGCTTTCATTAGAATTTAGAAAGTAAGTGAACTTATTTAATACATGTTACATTAAAATTATTTAGTCTTACACCATAAACAATGATAATGATGATGATGAAGATGATGATGGTAATAATAACAATGACAAGAAATCTAAGGAAAAATAAGGCAGCCTCACACTCAATTAAGTAGGAAAATACATTGAGCAGGAGCCTGCTTTCCGCTAAGCCACGTGGGAAGCCTATTATTGAATATAATTAGAACAAATCAGCTGTTTTCATCTCTCTGTGTTGTCTTCTAACCATGAAATACATGAATACATAATTTTACAATTGCCTCCATAACTCATATACTTTCTATTTTTAGTTTTAGCATTAATATTTCATCATAGTTATTCAATATGGACAGTATAATTATTTTTAATGGCTACAAAATATTCTATCTTGTTACAACAGTGTCATTTACCCCAAAAAATTCCATATTATTGTTTGGACTGTTAGATTATTTTTAGTGTCTTGTATTTTAAACAGCACTGCATTGAGTGTTTTTATGTAAACAGTCTTTCTTTTTGATAGAGAAATATTTTGCCTTAAGCTAAATTGTTTAAATATAAAAATCTATGAGCTTATGGTTTTTGAAACACGTTGACACATATTCTCTCCTACAGTTGTAAGTCTTGTCGTCACTTCAGATTTTATTAATTTAATAAGTACAGAATGGACAAACAGGATTTTAAATTTGAGTACGTGGTGGGGAATACTTTTTCTTAAAATAATCACTGATATTAAGGGAATGAAGTAAGTTCAAAGAAGAAAGGGGTGATGTTGGTTTTATTCAGGTCCTTCACCACTAGCCTCTTCTATACCAGATTTGACATCCTCTCCATCAGCTCTGAATTACAGGGCATGACATCAGTGTCACATCATGCCGTGTGTGCTACAGGATCTGGAAAGCTTTGAAACAGGAGAAAGGTAGTCAGGACAGTGCACACCTATTCTCCCAGCACTTGGGAGACTGAGGTAGGAGAATCATCAAGAATTTGAGGCCAGCCTGGGCTACATATTGAGAACCTGTCTCAAAATAAATCAATTAATTAATAAAATTAAATTTTAAAAAGTAGTTAAATAAAACCCATGAGAGAAGCATGTGTTCACAGGTCACTTTTGATAGATGCAATAGGTAGATTTTGTATCTCTAGGAATCTTTTATATTATATGTCAAAATACTATGAATGATAGTGTGGAGATGTCTACATCTTCACACATTCCTTTCTACTGTTTACCTGTATCAGCCATGTTTAAGCTGCTTATTCCTGTATGTTTTTTTTAATTTATAGCACATTTTGAATGACACAATATTTTTTACAAACTTATGAAGTACAATGTGATGTCTTGCTTTCTGTATACATTGAGTCATACTAATTTTAGGTCATTAGCATATGCTTCACATTAAAATTTTGTAATTCTTTATAGTGAGTGCATTCATGTTCTCCTCGTCTATGTTGAGATATATAATGCATTGCTTTGTTTTGTTTTGTTTTGCAGCACCAGGGATCAAACTCACAACCTCACCCCTACCAGACAGGCGCTTAAGCCACTGAACCAAACTCCCAGTCCTAGTTTTTTGAGGCAGGGTTGCACTATGTATCTCAGGCCGGGCTTGCACTCGCGTAGTAGCCCAAGCCGGCCTTGAACTCACAACGCTCCTCCTACCCCAGCCTCCTGAGTGCTGGGATTAAAGGCGTATAATGTATTATTTTTAATAATATTTATCCTACTGAGCCTGTTGGTTGGTGCCATACACACCCAGGATGGGTCTTCCCTTTTCAGTGCATCCTTCACCCAGACACACCTAGAACTATGCAAAGCTAATCAGCTGATCACTTCTTATTCAAGTTGACACTACAGTTAACTGTCACTGTGGTATTTGGCTCTCTGTGCCTGGCTTATTTCACCTATGATAGCATAATGTTTCCAAGTTCCACTGTAGTTTTGCATGTCATAGATTTCATGTCTTTGAGTGGCTGAACTGTTTTATATATATATATATATTTTTTTTTCCTTATTCATACATCTGCTGATGAACATGAAGGCTGATTCCATACCTGGTCTAGTGTTAACTGTCCTGCACTAGCATGATAGTGTAGATGTCTTTTCAACATGTTTGTTTCATTTCTCTAGTAGTGGGAATCCTGGATCATATTGGTATTTTTAGTTTTTTAAAGGAAGTTCTATGCTATTCTCCATAATTTACATTCCCATGAAGAGTGCGTTAAGAATTCTTTCTCCACAACTTGGACAGTAGTTTGTTTGTTATTTTGATAATAGCCATTTTCAATGGATTGGGTTGGTATCTCATTGTGATTTTGATTTGCATTTCTGTAATGCTTTGATGTTTATATTTTTCTTCTTATTTAACTAGCATGATTAAATTTATTGACAGTATAATATATACTTATGTGCCCCCATAGTAATAGTAATAGTAACAGTATAAAATAGTAATAACAATAATGTTACTTGGCCCTTTATTGAGTATTATGCGGTTTGTGTTGCTCTCTTTAGAACAGCTAAAAACGCTGCAGTAATTGATTTATTCCTCAAAACAACTTTGTGATGGAGTTTCCTTTTTATCCATTTTTAGAGATGAGAAAACTAAGTCACAGAGGTGGAGTCATTTATCTAAAATTGCTCTGTTACTCTACTTAGGAAATCTAGTTCTTTGAAATTTTCCCCTTAACTTGTATGTTATACACAGTATATCAATGGGTTTTGTTTTTGTTTTTGTTTGTTTAATATTCAAGTAGCTACTAGCGAAATCTGAAACATCAAACTTAAAATACATTGAAAGCATTATTGAATCCTAATTTGTAGTTGCTCTTTTGGAAAACTTGCCCGCTCTCCCCTAAATCTGACTTTGGAAAGCACAGCTATTAAATAACCTGAGAACCAGTCTTAATTTACTCCAAATAAGTCAGACAAAATTAATCTAATTACATTTGTAACAGGTGGACCAGAGAACTTTAGAACAGGGCAGCTGGCATTCAGAAATGTATGAAGCAGCAACTTCCCTGTTATCTTTGTGAAAAATGTGGCAGGTAATGTATGAGTCACATGATGTCAGCTTAAACTTCATCAAAAGCTTGAAAATTCTCATGAAACCAAAGTGTGTTTGGCTAAGTAAATTTAACCAGGCTTAGCCCACATTTTTATTTTCCACTTCAGTCTCCATGATAAATTTGTTAATTTCTTTGAGCTTCAGTTTCTCCTTCTGCATTATGGGGATGTGGGTGTGTGGCATCCACAGACTATAATAACTGTAAATAGTAAAATGGGATGTATACCAGGTCTGATATTTAAGTAAAAAGAAAATTCCAGTTAAAGAAACATTGCCATTAATTACCCCTCAAAATACCTCCCCTTTACTTAGAAACAGTTACCTTATGCTGCTTGCGTCTTTATGAAGCACGTCCTCTTTCATGTCTTTAAGAAATATTATTTAAAAAATACGGTGAATGCTGCTGCCAAGTGCCATTCGGTGGAAAGATGGGCTCATAAACACATCACAGTGCGTCCTCACCCACCTCACTCACCAGATCGGGCACCATTCAACTTTTGGGTCTTCCTCAAAGTAAAAATGATCATGAAAGGTAAATGTTTTGAATTGGTTTAAACAGCTACAACAGCACAACTAAAGAGACTGAAGTATATTCATACAAAGGTATACTGTATATCAATAAAAAAAAAAACTACTGATATATCCTGCAGCATAGATGAACCTCAGAAACACTAGGCTAAGTGAAAGAGGTCAGATAGATTTCATGGTTCTACTTTTATGGTATGTCTAGAGAAAGCCAATAACATAGACTCAGAAAGTAGAATAGTGGTTGCCTTGGGTTGAATATGGGTGTGAGAAATGACTACAAATGGGGTAAAAGAAATGATGAAGTTGTTCTAAGTTTGAATTTTCATGACTGAGAGATTTTGTAAATATACAGTAATTCGTGGAGTTCTACAATTAAAACAGATGCTTTGTAGTATGTAAATTATACCTCGATAAGCCCTTAAGAAATCTAAAATATTTCAACCTACCCAGTGTCCACTAGTGTCACCTTTTGATTATTTTTTTAGTCTTTATTATTTGTAGTAATCATTACCTTTAATAGTATGAACAGAGATAGATCATGGGGATGTGCCATAGGACCCTGTGCTGGGTTGGGATTCAATTTTATCAACTTTTTAGATGAAGGCATCTTTCAAATATGAGAAAGGCACAGCTGGAAGGAATAACTACTAGGATAGAAAACCAAACCCAGACTGGGAATTGTTTTGACAGCCTGAAAATCTCAGGCAAAGCCAAAAAGAGAAAATTTACAAAAATGCATACAAACACTGACACAAGCTGGCTTCATCAGGCAAGCTAAACAAGTTTGAGCACTAGGATTGTAAAGTGGGTCTGGCCTTTACTTAAAAACACACCTGTCTGTTAGAAAGGGGGTCCCAGAAAATCTAGAAGGATATTCAGACCAAAATTTTAGGCTCCAGGTATAGACAGTATCTTAGATTTGGGGAGTTGTTGGAGTTGTATTCATCTAAGTAGTCCGTGCTTTTCATATAATGATTACTACATGTATAATGATAAAATTCAATGTCAATAATATCACAATCTCTATAGTTAGCGCTTTATAGACATTATATTTTTTACTACTTAAAAGAACCCTACACATAGAAAATAGCTTTGTTCCCTTTAGATAGGCAGAATTGAGTCTGAGTTATAGTTGACAAGCTAATGAGTGCATGACCCACTTATGAAGAAGTCAGAATTCAGGGCTCCTATTTTTAATGCTTCAGCTCTGCAGTTTACCTTTCAAAATCCTTATAAACAGAACGCAGTTCTTGAACTCTAGCAAAATGAAAATAGAAAAGCAAAAAAGTATACAGCCCACGCTTGGAGAGTAGGTTGGTGATGATTTTACCAGTACCTGGAGTGGCTTTTATTAGCTCTAATCCTTTGGGAGGGATTAATTTTCATCATTGTGTTCTACACTGTGCTACATGTAATGAACTGTGTGAAAATGCTGAGGTATCACACGCTATGGCCATCCGAGCAGGAAGGCAGTTAACTTAGCTTAATAAACAGCTATTAGTAAGCCAGAAAACAAACAAGATTCTGCTGAAACAGATAATCTATTTTAATAACTTCAAAATAATTACTTAGGCATTAATATGGAAGAGGTTTATGAATAGTGAGAAGATTAACAGAAATTGTTTACCTTGAAGTTTATTGTATATATCCTATTTTATGATTAGTAATCTAAAGATAAGGAAAGCACAGTCACCATGTATTAAGAAATGGCATAGCTAGTCTGTCGACTTTTATTTTAAAGAGGGAAAGTGAATGATGCAATGTTATGAAAGCACGTAATTGATGTTTTCTTGTTTCAGAGGATCACACACACAGATCTAAGTTAGTGTGAGATGCAATATAGATCTGAGGATCAGAGTTAGAAGTATCTCTTCTTGCTCTTTTTTGTATGCATACTACAAAAACAACTCTTATTCATTTATAAATAATGAATAAAAATGTTGTACCCTAATATATAGGCATATTTTCTTATTAGCTCTTTTACTTAATGTTTCATTTTTACTGCACAAAACCCTGACCACATTAGCAAAAAGCTATATATTTTCCCTCTCCTCACCAATAAATGATAGTTTTAATTGCATGCTACTTCCTTTAGGGTTCTCTGGTTCCCAGTATGACATTGGCGCTCACTTTTTGTTATTTTAGCAACTCTCCATGCTTAGAAAGCTCCAACTATTTCAGTGATATTTTCCCCCTTCTCTTTAAATATCCAAGGAGAACAAGGGTTTCTTTTCCTCATAGAAAAGACAGCTGGTTAATGTTGTAAAAACTCCTACTTAATTAATTTTATCTACTGTTATCAATTCCTTATCTATTGATTCAGAAAATAAGTTACTTTAAACCTTTCCCGTTTGATTAAGCAAACTCACATTTTTGAAGTTTGCATTTGCACTAATAGCAAAACTAGACTAAAAATATTACAAGACAAATCTATTGAGTAATATCTCTTCTGAACATAGGTACAAAATCTTCAACCAGATCTTAGCAAATCTGAAATAATAGCTACATACCACAACCCTATGGCATTTTCCCCATGAAAGGCAGGCTCTGTATTTAAAGTTCAATTAATTTCACACAGCCAAAAAACCTCATGACCATATCAGTAGTTCCAGAAAGTGATTTGACGCAGTTTAACACTTATTCATGATAAAACCTCTCAGTAGAATAAGAATAGAGGAGGATGCTCCTTATTCATAAAGAATGTTTTCAAAAATCCTGCAGCAAATATTATCCTTAATGATGATGAAGTCAAAGCTTTCCCAAAATATCAGGAACAAAGCAAGTCAGTCCCCTCTCACTATAGCTTTGTTTTTTGATCCTGGAAGTCCTAGATGAGGCAACAAAACAAGAAAAAGAATAAAATATACAGATTGTGGCAGAATAAATCAAACTTTTTTTTGCTGATAATGTGATCACCCGTGTGGGAAACCCAAAAGAATCAACACAACTCCTGGAGATAAAAGACAATGATAGTAGGGTTGCAGGGTACCAAGTTAACACACTGAAGACTGTTGTTTTTCTATGTATCAGCAATGGACAAGTGCAATTTGAATTGTAAAACACAATGCAATTTACATTAGCACTGAAGAAATTATATATATATATGCAAATCTATGTATGTATGAGATCTTTATGAAGAAAACTACAAAACTTTAATGAAAGTAATTAATAACTAAATACATGGAAAGGTATTTCACATTCATGGATATGAAGATAACATCATCAAAGTATCACTTTTAGCTGGGCGTGGTGGCACATGCCTTTCATCCCAGCACTTGAGAGGCTGAGGCAGGCGGACCATTGTGAGTTCAAGACCAATATGGACTACAAAGTGAGTCCAAGGCAAGCCTGAACTGCATAGTGAGACCCTGTCTCAAAAAATAGAGCTGGGGCTTTAGCTCAGTGGCATAAGCACCTGCCTGGCAGGCGCAAGGTTGTGAGTTTGATCCCTAGTACCAAAAAAAAAAAAAAAAAAACACTTTCCCCTACTTTATTTATAAATCAAATACCATATAAGTCAGAACTCCCACAAATCATTTTGTGAATTTTGACAAACTAAGTCTAAATTTTTTGGGACTAGGAATTTTCAATTTAATATTGAAAGAGAAGAACAAAGTCAGGGAATTGATACCAATTACTCTCAAGGTTTATTATTGTACTACAGAAATCAAGTTAGAGTAATAATAGAGGAAGAATAGAAAAATCAGTTAGTGAAGCAGAAAAAAGAGCCCATAAATAGACCCACATAAATATAAACAACTGAAATTTGAAAAGATGTTGAAGCAATACAATGGAGAAAATCGCCTTTTCTGTAAAGCGTACTAGAGCAAATAGACATATACATGGCAAAAAAAAAGGAAGAAAGAAAAGAAAAAAAAGAACAGAACAGAAGGAAAGAAAGAAACAAAGAAAGAAAGAGGAAGAAGCAATGATTTTAGAATGAGTTATGAATAAGCTGATAAACTAGATATCACTAAAATTGAAGTTTTCTGCTCTTTAAAACATACTGTCAAAAGAGAAAAATACATAAACCTGCAGAAAATATCTGCAAAAGACACAGGAGGTAAAAAAATTTCTTCCAAAATATACAAAGAACTTTCTTAAACCAGGCCTGGTGTTGCCTACCTGTATTCCCAGCACTGAGAGAGGCTGAGGCAAGAGAATTAAAAATTTGAGTCCCACCAAGGCAAGTTAGTGAGACCGTGTCTCAAAAATGAAATAATAATCAAAGGAAAAGTCCTGGGGGAGTAGCTCAATGGTAGAGTAACCCTGGGTTCAGTCCCTAGGACTGAGGGGAAGGGGAAGAAAAAGAGAAACTTTTTTAAAGCCTAACAATAAGAAAATAAAAGCTCAATTTAAGAATGAGCTAGACCTTGACAATACCTCATCTAAAGAGACACACATGTGGCAAATAAGTGCAAGAAAAAATGCTCCACCCTCTATGTCAGGAGGGGATTACAAAATCAAACAATGAGATAGCACTGCCTCTGTTAGAGAATGGGCAAAATACAGAACACTGGCACCGTGAAATGCTCACAAGGATATCAATTCAGAGGAACTTTGTCTTTGCTTAGGGAAATGCGAAATGATATGGGGCTTTGAAAGACCATTTAGTAGTTTCTTATGCAACTAAATATATGTTGACTGTGTGATCTAGTCATTATATGCTTTGGTATTTACCTAAAGAAGTTGAATTCACACATCTGTACAAGATTCTACACATAGTTTTAATCCTAATTGCCAAATTTTGGAAGCTACAAAAGTATCCTTCAATAGGTAAAGAAACTATGGTGTATCTACACACAAAGCATTTATCTTCACCTCTAATACGAAATGAACTATCAAACAATAAAAAACAAGGTGGAAACAAGTTCGTATTGCTCAGTAAAATAAGCCAATCTGTAAAGCTGCATATTACATGATTCCAACCTGTAACAGCCCAAAAAGACAAAGCAGTAGGGACAATAAAAGTATCAGCGATCATCAGAGGTTGGGGGAGATACAGAAAAGTTATGGAATCCAGAAGATTTTAAGGCAGTGAAAATTCTCTGCATAGTAACATAATGATAGATATATGTCTTATACAGTTGTCCAAACTGTTGGATCATACAACAACAGGACTCAGCCCTAATATAAATTTGGACCCTGGGTGATAATGTTCTGTAAACATAGTTGTCAGTTGTATAAAATGTACCACTCTTTTTTTTTTTTTTTTTTTTTGTGGCACCAGGGATTGAACTCACGATCTCACACCTGACAGACAGGTGCTTCAGCTGCTGAGCCAAACTCCCGGCCCTGAAATGTACCACTCTTGTCAGGGAAGTTGATAACAGATGAGATATGTATGGATAGAGTCAAGATATGTATGGAAACTCTTCATAACTTTCTCTCTCTCTTTCTCTCTCTCTCTCTGTCTCCCTCTCTTTGTACTGGAAATTGAACTCAGGACTTCACACTTGCAGGGCAGTCACTGTGCCCCTGAGCTGTATCCCTGACCCCTTTCTCTAAATTTTGCTGTGAAGTTCAAACTAGTCTAAAATTGCTGACACTAAGTAAAGTCCAATATTCTCTCTCCCCCCCCTTTTTTTTTTTTTTTTTTTTTTGGTACTGGGGATCGAACTCACAACCTTGCACCTGCCAGGCAGGCGGTTAGGCCACTGAGCTAAATCCCCAGTCCTATTTTTTGAGACAGGCTCTCACTCTGCAGCTCAGGCTGGCCTTGAACTCACTTTGTAGCCCAGGCTGGTCTCGAACTCAAAGTGAGCCTCCTGCCTCAGCCTTGCATGTGCTGGGCTTATAGGCATGCGCCACCATGCCCAGCTTCCAATATTTCCTTGAACCCAAAATTTCAACTTGTATCATATGCTTGTAGAAATTAATGGATGTAGGAACAGTACCTGTAGTTATTTTTCTGTGTTAACAAGTGTCTTCTAATTTACCCAGCACAATCTGCCATATAATGACTTTGCTGACTTGGTTTGAAATCAAAGTTTTTTTGATGTCAAGTGAGTGGGACTATAATGAGCAAATTAAACTTCTAAAAAATCTATTTGTTGCATAATATTTGATGCTGGTATCTATCAATGGTCAGGTAACTGCACCTAAATCCTTAACATGTAGAAGATTACTGGAAGCGACCACTTTTGATATACTGAGGGTAAAAGTTTAACAAAGCCTTTCATTTTTGACATTTGATTTGACCCTCTATCATTCTAGTTCATTTAAGCATCTAACCTAAAAAGACAGTTAGTCAGCTTTCCATGACTCTAACAAAATACTTGAAATAATTAACGCAGATATATTTTGTTTTTTGGTTTTAGAGGTTTCAGTCTATAATCAGGTGGCCCCTTACTTTCACACCTGTTGTGGGGTGTCAGATGGCAATGGAAGGGAACACATGATAGAGAAAATTGCTGACCTCATGACCAGGAGCAAAAAGGGGACAGGGGGTGACTTGGCACCCCACAACCCCTCCAAAAGCATATGCTCAGAGTCCTAGAGACTTCCCACAAGGATGCTCCTGCAAAAGCGCCACTGAATCTCCCTTTGGTACTAAGCTGGGGATCAAATCTTTAACACATGGACCTGAGGGCAGCATTCAACATCCAAACTATAGCAGGCAGTCAGGCCATGCCTGTTACTAAATACCGTGACTCGTGTTAAGAGTAACTAGAGATCATTTATTGCCTTGGTGTAAGGAGGAAGGAGCTCTAAAAGACCCGTGAACATTGGATTAGGGTGTGAGGCCTTGTCTTCTCTGCCATGTAGTGACCCTGTGTCTCCTGTGGGAATCTTGGAAGCTATTCCTATGGAATATTTTTCTTTCTTTCTTTCTTTCTTTTTTTTTTTTTTACTGAAAAGAGATTTTATTTTATGTTATTTAAAAGAGGAAAATAAACACAGAAAGGAAAGGCTGAAACCAAAAGAGGCAAACAACAGCAACATAAATCCTAAACAATAATAATATAAGCTCTCAAAACAAGATGATAGGAACTTAACAGTGGTTGTTGTATTGCATATTGTTATCTTCAAAAGAATTGCTTAGATTACCAGATATAGAGCTACAAAATTGATCTAATCATATGAATATTAACTGTTCTTTTCCAAGAACTAATAGAATTAGTACTATAGTCATCTTGCCCATCTTATGTGTGTATGTATATAAATTTTTATCTTTTTCCTTTCCTATGAAATTTCTTTAAAAAGTATTGGCTCCTTCAGGGCATGAAGCTTTTAGTCAAGAGGGCCCCACTTTAGACAATGTAACTCTAGTCTCCTTGACCCTGAACTGTTTCCTATGGAGCAGATCACTCCCAGGAAGCTGTGCGACAGGGGCATCTGCAGAAGGGAACAGCTGCTGCGCTCCCCAAGCCTCCTGCGGGTGCTGACATCGGAGCTGGGCCGCCACAGTCACAGCAGTGGAGAGGGATTTATTAAACATTTGATAAGAACCTTTATAATCAAACTTTCAAAATGCTGGGACTTTTCATAATTTTATAAGAAGTAAAACACAGTTGTTCACTCGGCTCATCATGATGACTACTATTTTGAATAGGGACTCTGACTAAATTTTTATGAGCAAATATGATATTTATTTAGGTCTGCAATCTTGGCCCCCAAACCAAAACTGGTTACATATTTTTTTAAAAAATCTACAAAGCCCCAAAATTCAATAAAAACATTTTAAAAATGAACATTTATGTCAGACAACTGTCTATATATTGTAATACCATTTTCACTGACTTCTTTTTTGATACTATGTTAACTTCTTCCTCTAAATAATGTATTAATTTGGGTACAACTATAAAGGAATGGATTTGCCCTGATGTTTGATAACTGCATAATGTGAGAAAAATTGACTTTTTACCAAACTGGAAAAAAAGTGTTTCAAGGTTTACTCAATTTAAAATCTTCTTCAAACCTTTTTTCATGAAATCCAAAATTTACATACAATACATTTTAAGATATTTTTTCTTTTTTAAAATTAAGTAATGAGATTCTTCTTTATGTAAGCCAGATGGAATTTTTTTCAGCCTTGTTCTAATGATGGGCCACCAAATGTATGTGACCTTCTCCACACTCTTCTCTATTGGTGTTTGAGGCATCAATGGGTGTCCGCAGAGTTCAGTATATAAAAATAGTTCCATAAACTGTCTTGAGTCCCCACAAACTGTGATTTGCCAGTGGTAGCCAATTTATTGGTGAAATCTCTACTGTAAAAACAGCTTTGGTTTGTACAGACATGTCATTTCTGACCTCGATTCCTTTCTCTGCTTGATATAGTCAGTATACCTTTTGTATTGTACATGTTACTAATTCTTGATGGCAAGGTAATTATTTACACTTAACCTTTGAAAAGAATAAGAAGGAAAGCTACGTTTTATATGTCAACCAAACTTCTTACCTCCATTCTTATCTATCTAACCTACCTATTTGTTGCCAGCGGATTTAGAATTGAAAATACACAGTCTTTGTCTTTAAGGAGGTAATGGTCAGTCTTCCTGCTCTAGAGTTCTCATAGTATTTTCAAGCACCTGAAGGAACAGAGATCATTTCTTTCAAACTCAAATGAAACATGTTTCTGTGTATATTTATAATGCAAATACAGGTAAACACTTAAAATATGTTAGCATTTGTATAAAGACGCCCTCCTTTTCTTTCACCCAAGAAATTCTGTTACTTAAAGTTGAAAGCCTTCCATTAAACAAAGGCATTGATGTTGGTCTCTCTTTTTTCTTGCCTTTGTAATTTAAAGAATGTATGAGAAAATGTCTTTTATACTTTTATTTTCTACTTTAATGTGGTATTTGACACATATATAGAGTTGGACAGAAACCATATCTGTGTTTTCTAGCAGATTAATTTTTACAAAAAATAAAAAGGACATCTACTGTTTTATTTTTCCTGGTTATGAATTTAGAGGGTTAAATTATGATTCAGTGAATTAAGATTAAAAATAGAGCTTGCTTAGAAAAAAATTAAGCCAACACAAGTTAAGATATTCCTAGTTTCTGTTTAACTGTTTTTGCATGCCTTGCCAATTAACACCTTCAAAGCAGCTGAACTTTTTATAATTATGTATAATACAGGTTTAATTTGTTAGGTATTAGCCAAACTGCACATTTTACAATCTCTTACCCTTCAAGTACAACAATTGGCAATTTACCTGAGATTTTAGATATGGATGCTTAACAATTAACAATCTAAGTTCATATTTGCTAGGAGAATGTGCGAAACAAATCTGAACATTCAGAACTTGTATAGCGGCATTCAGTGTCTATGTGTGGCCTCTCTGCATTAGTACATGAAAATTCCTTTCAGTTGAAATGATTTCCTAGGAGTGAGAAGAGTAGCTACCATAATGTTATTTAAATTGAGTGTAGTCCCCATTTTTAATAATGGATGGTCTGGAATCATAGATAAAGAGGAATGATAAATAATACAATAGAATCCAAATCATTCATCTTCTTAAGGCTCTACAGCGACAGGCTGATTTCCATCAGTTGTTTTCCTGTCATCAAGCCTTGCTTTGTTTTTGTAAATTATTGTTTCTTTTTCTGTGAGCTTTATGTTGAAATATTTTCAACATTCGCAAGAATTTACTTATTTTGCTTTTGGTGAAATATTGAAACAGCTTAATTTAAATGACCACATGGAAATGGTGACAGTTTTGAGAGGATAAGAAACCTTTTGAAGATTAACTTTTGTTCTCTCAACAAAAGATGTTAGGAATTTAGTCATCGTGGGATTGCTATATTGTACTTAATGCTAGTCACCATGTCAATTAAGGCTTCCTGGGCCGCATCAAGGTTTGGGTAACAAAGGAAACAATGGAATAACATCAATCACCGGATTTCCTTACTTGAATATAACTAGAGGGGAGATGAACAAGAAGTTACCCCACACACACACCTGCCCTTTATCTCCCTAGTCTTAAACCAGACTTTTGCTTACTGAATGAAACAGAAATCACAGCTTATATATAGAGAAGCAGAAGTATTTTCTTGCTTTCCAAAGCATCATAGTCTGAGGAACTGGGGGAGATAGAAAACTAACTTCTGTGGTTATGTACCAATTTTATAACCTTCCCAATACAAGATAATGCTGGTCAGATCAGTATTAGTCACTCACAGGGGTGCCTTTCATAATCTTGCTAAGTTTAAAAGATATTTCTATAGGATATAACAATTTTGCTAGAATAAGTTATGTACGTCACTGGTGAGGAAAACAATAGAGTGTAATTTTAGTTTCTTTCTCTCTATTCTCTACTTGCCCCCACCAGCCTTCCATATTTCTTTATTTCCCCTTTCTTTTCTTAGCAAATACTGGGGAGAATCCAACACATCCTGCCTAGTTGACTTTTAATAAGAAGAGGACATGTATGTGTTTGTGTATGTGTACGTTAAATGTAAAATGTACAGTCAATTCTGCAATGTTACCTGTGCATACAAACACTAGTAACCTCATCTGCACATGGTAAATAGGAAAATGTGGAAGTCCTATTAGGTCCTACGGTCTTTTCATAGACAGAGGGAGCTGAAATAGCAGCGTTAGAATTATTATCTTCACAACGAAAGGACAAGCCTACAGCTAACAGCTGCATAGACAAGAATATTTGCAACTCTATTTGCAGAAAGAAAAAAACTATAGCAAAACATAGAGCATCTGTACTAGGGGCTTTTTCCCTAGAAAGGCACCATTTCATCTGAGCAGGGTTTCTGTGCTGACAAACTCTGCTTCCTCTTGGGACCACCTGAGCTGCAGCCCAATTGAGTCAAAGCCCTGTGCCTTTTACATGATATCTTCACGCCCTCCTTCTGTTTTTGTGTTTTTAAGTGTCACATAGTCAGACTCCAATCATGCTCAGCTGCCTGCTTAGGACATTCAGAATAATATCTGAGGGCGATACCAATCATTGTCTTTATTAATATTTTAGAGTCGCAGAACTTGTTAGCAGCCTATCCAAGTCTGACTTTCTCATAAAGCCATAATTTTACAAAGAATGAGATCTGTCATGTATCCCGGTATGCTAAAAAGCTTTGAACTAATATAGAACTCCTTACAGTTTTGTATTGTATATTAAGTGGCATTATTGTTATGGACACATAAGGAAAAAAGCCTCAAACCCTAGAGTATATATTGCATTATGAGTCATTTTGTCTGTCTTGTGTATACAATTAAATGTTTTCTTTTTACAGACAGATCTCATACTAAAATATGGTCCTCTTTAAGGAATTAATTTTCAAATCTGAAAACCAAAATATTATCTTTCTCAGTGTATATTTGTTTTCAGTGAAAGGCAAAATGCAAGGCTTCTAGGTGAGTAAAATCTTCTACATGAAAGCAAGCAATGGGCTTCTTTAAATTAATCAGCTAAATCAATAAAAGAAGGGTATATATTATGCTTAATATATTTCTTTAACCCATACCATACAGCACCTACTAGATGATTAGAAAAGATCTGCTAATTCATGTGTTGTTAAAATTTCTTTAATTGAATTGTTAGTGTTCATAGTCCTTCATATCCAATCTGCTAAAAATGAGTCCAAAGATGTCTATATTCCAGTATTTCAAATCCTTTAGATTTTTTCTGAAGAGCTAGATGGTGAATTTTACATCACAGAGCCAACTGCCTACCATGGGTTTATTGTACCCTGGTGCTGCACACAGGAATCTTCTCTGTGATTATTTGTGAGTCTTTCCATGGTTTTTATTTTGTCACAAATCTATACTGTAAACTTTTCAAACAAAGACTATCTTCAGTCATTGCTGTTTACCTACGGGTAAATCAGAAAATGTGTCAATTTAGGCTGTGTCATATTGTTTTTATTTTGATTGACTTCTAAAATGTATCCAGCTTTCTATTTTTTATTTTATTTTGTAATAACTAGACTGAAATTTCCCCAAAGGCAGGAGATGTTATGTCTGGGTTCTTAATTTGATGCTTTGAACATAGAAGTTGTTCAGTAGTACTGTTTGAATTTGATATGAGAGGTAGCTGTTGTGTTTTCCAGAAATTTTGCACACTTTTTATCATAATGCCTGTTTTATAGCTTGTATGAGCCCTTCCTTCTAAACATGTTTCAGAGAACTTACAGGTTGGTTTAGTATGACCAGGCTGCTGGGTGACTTGGTCCTGGAGGTTTATTTCAGATATGGAGACAGTGTCTGAAGACATTTCCATCTGAAATGTCACATCCATTTGAGAATTAGTGATCTTGCTCAGGGTTCCAAGTTGATGGAATGAAGGAACAGATTCTATTGAAAAGTGTATTGCTTTGACATTTCTATTGCTAGAAGCAGCTATTCCTTCTCCAAATATTCCTAAATTTTACAAATACATAAGGGAGACTCATTATCCTTAATAAATCCTTTTCTTCCTCTGATAAAAAAGAGAAAATTTGTTACTCTTTTGGCTCATTATGAAATTTTCTATTTAGCTTTCTATACACTTTGAGCTCTTTCATTTAAGAAACTGCAATAAATTAAGGAAAGAAGAAAAGCAGATAAACTTGGGCTCGCTCTGTTACTTGCTAATGCTTGTAAAGAACCCCACATGAGCACCCTAATGAACAGACCTGAAGGGTGGCAGTGCTTCATAGTTCAGACAGTGTCCTCTAAAGTCCTGTTCCTTCGCTCCAATTTTTATAGGAAGATAGTAGAAAGACTTGTTACATAGTTATGCAGATTTAATTCTATGAACATAAAAAAATTGATTATCCTAGGGACATTAACAACTTTTTACTGATTGAGTATTTTACTTGCATAAATGGTAATTTTTATAAACAGCTGCACATTTTACTGTTAGTATCTTAAAGTCCTTAAATTGTAGGCATGTTTCATTTTAATTGTGAACTTCTGTCCCTCACTACAAGTATGAATGTAATGTACTTGGCTTTCCTGCTATGGGTACCATGATACCAAGGTAATAAAGTTGCCATGCATACCTGCTTTTTACAAAAACTTCTTTCTTATTTTCTCTCCTTTTTTTTCTTTTTTGTAAAATATGAACATCTGGCCTAAAATAATTGAGTGAATTGGGATAGCCGAGTATCTCTGTAGAATCTAAACTGTATTATTTCTCAACATTGTGGTCCTTTAAATATCAGACAATGACCTTCTTGGGACATACAGTGGTAAAATACTGTTTTTGCTTCTTTAAAAAAGCTTCTCTACCACTTTTAAGCTGTTGGATATTTAGGGGGCATCCTAGTCTCTTTCCTTCCATTATTTATTTATTTAGTGCTGGGAATCAAACTCACAGCCTTGTGCTTGCCAGCCACTGAGTTAAATCCCCTAGCCTTCCTTCCTCATTTTATAGGTCAGGAATCTGAACACTTGCACACACAGAAGTAGTCTATTTCTGCCTCTGTATTTTATTATTGGATTGATTATTTAGTATTCAGTATTTATTTTGGAAGTACAGTTTCCAACCAGAATCCCTTCTTCCCTTGTTCTTTAATAACAGAGCAACAAATTTTCAGTGTATTTAGATGAGATAATTGTTGTAGTCAGTGGTTACAGGGAGAACAACTGCATACAGGACACTGAATTTATAATACTGTTTTATGATGGTCACCCAGAGTTAAACACAAGAAAGTGCAGGAAAATCTGTCCACAACACTAAACACCCAGAATATTCAGCCAAGGGGCTGGATCCCACAGCAGTGTCCTGCATGAGTCCAGCTGAAAACCTGGAGCCCATGACAATGCCTCCCATGAGTCCAAGTGGAGGTCGACAGCCCACGGCAAGGACTCACACCAGTCTATTTTACGGATCTGCACTGGGAAGGCCCAAAGGTCAGTGGCAAAAGCCAGAAACTCTGTGCCAGTGGGGTGAAAGAACTGTGCAGTAGGTTGAGGGTTCTACACTGGAGCCAAGAAGGAAAATAAGGAGCAGGGCTGCCCTGAAAAGTACCACAGCCATCCTCAGTGGCATTGAGGTCCCAAGCTCCTCTGATGATGAGAACCATGGAGTACAGGTCAGGAAGCCCATTGTGACAAGCTCCTCCAGCACACAGCTTCCCCTCCGGAGCCATGAAGCCATGCTCAATGTGAGGAACAGAGCTCCCCCAAGATGAACCACAGCCACTCTCAGTGACGAGGTCCCAAGCTCCTCTGATGATAATGGCCGAACCCATATTGGGGAAGCCAGGAGGACAAGCTCCTCTAGGAGAACCAACGGCTCAAAACAGCAATACTTAGGAAAACCCACATCACCTTGCTGTTCCTCTCCATGTCTCTATTTACGCTGGCAGTTTTCCTCAGGTGGGCCATCTACACTCAGCTCCATGCCAATTTAGCTCAGTTGGTGTTAAGTTGACCACCAGTTTTTAATCCACAGCAATAATATAATTATAAATACATTCATAACTAATATGGTCCTATGATTATTTTGTCCAGTGAAATGTAAGGAGGGATACTTTGGGGGACTTCTGTGAAGTCTCTGTAAAGGTAAATGTTTAAGCTGGAAACTGTCCTATCTTTTCATCTCATTACTCTTCATTCTTTTTGCTGCCTGCCACGCAGCCTGGATGGCTGGAGCCCCAGGAGCTATCTTGGCGAGTGATCTTGAAAATGAAGTAATGTGCTAGAATAATGGGTGACATGATAGAAGCATCATAAGTTCTTAATTTGAGGATTATGGGACAACTATACCAACTGTAAATTGTGCATGAGTATTTTTTCCTTATGAACCTGCAATGAACTATTTTATTTGAGTAGTTCTTATGCTTATATTCCTCTCACATTTAGTTGTAGAACCAATTTTCTTTTTCTTTTTCTTTCTTTTTTTTTTTTTTTTTTTTTTTTTTTTTTTTTTTTTTTTTTTTTTTTTTTTTTTTTTTTTTTTTAGGTGGGATCTTGCTATGTAGTTCAGGCTATGCTTGAACTCACTGTATCATCCAGTCTCATGTTGAGTTCACAACAATCTTCCTGCCTCAGCCTCCCAAGTGCTGGGATTATAGGCATGCACCAACATGCCTGACTATAGAGCCAGTTTTGATAGAATAAAGTTCCCTAGGAATCATGCTAAGGGAACTGAAATTCCAAAAGATTAGAGAAATAGTGGAATGAACACGCAGCATAATTCTAGAACTTTCAAAAGTTCTTTTGAAAAATTCATATTACTGGGAGGGTATTTTAATTTCTCTTTGTATTTATTTATTTGAAAATAAAATAACAGCTGTCAGTAAGTTTCATATTGAGGTCTTGTAGAAATTCTTGGAAAATGTAAAATACTATCTGCATGCAGTTTTTTGTTAATAATATTGCCTTGATCTAAAGTATAGATACTTAATACAAAATTCATGAATTCCATGAGGTTTTATAAAAATTTACTTGCAGATAAAATTTTTTATTTCTAAGATTCCTTAAATTATTTACTGAATCTAGGTATCTGAAGCACATTGGTGGCTGGAGAGATGACATTTGTCTAGAACACCGGCTCTTCTATTGCAACAAAGCTAAAGTAGACTATTTTAGATCTCCCCTTTAACATTATAATCATTTAGTAACCATGTTTGAAGGTCTAAAATTGACAAGTCTTTCAGGTTTTCATTTTGAACACTACTTCTTCACCCAAAGGAGTTTTCAAAGTTGCAAGTAAGAAATAATCTTTTTCTAACTTCCAGTAGTTTTTTTTTTCCTTAATGTTCTTTTAAAATATTTATCTATATGTTTTATGCTTCTCTACTGGACTTCAAGTTCCTTGAAAGCAGGTATCAGAGACTTGTAAATCCTCAGTCCTTTATACCAATGATATATTTAGTAAATGCTTGTTGGATGGGTAAATTGCTACAAACATTTGCATATTTTAGTATAGTGTATACTCAATTTTTATGTAGTTCTGGTTTGGTCTAAAAAGTAACAAATTTCCATCTCCAAAGTAATTGATTAGGAAAGGCTCAAAACTGCACAGAGAATTCGGCCACTGGATCATGGTAGAGAGACAGAGCAGATGGTAGCCCACAGCGCATGACTGGAATGCACATTTGTCACTCTTCTTCTGTCCCTAATCATCCAGATGACAACACAAGCTAGATTTGTGCATGAGTTTGCTCAGGAAGGTTAGATTTTAGAAGTTAAAAATGTTTTTTACCTGGGAGATACCAGCTTATAGCATACTGTACTTTCTGTGTAATAGTTATAAAACAAATGAAATAAAAGTTAATCCTATGTTTTCTTTAGATAAATATTCAAGTTTATCATTGTCAAGTCAAAAAGTCATTTATTCTTGATGACATTTGATTGGTTCAATCCTACTTCATTTCTGTTTATTAGTTCATTTAATTCTTACTGGGGTATTAGACATTCTTAGATATTCCAGAGTAAAAACAACCTGAAGATTTTAGAAAGTTATGCCCTCTCTAGAAGACAGTGCATTGGTCCTTCTTCCTCTATTTTGTTCTCTCTGACCCATGAAAGAAATTGATGATGCCTATCCTTATTGTTTAGGGTGAGTGTGTTCTGTTTACTCATTCTAATGCTAATCCTTTCCAGGAGCATAGTCACAGATGTACCCAGAATTAATGTTTACCAACTAGCCAAGTCTCCCTAAACCCACTTAAAGTGATACATTAATTTACTATTAGAAACCTCTTCCCATATGTATTTCCCTATGCTCTTTTAATACTACTATTTGACATTTAGATGATGTTCTCATTTTCTTCTCACCAGTAATTCAAAACCTTCTATGCACATTCATCATCTATTGGATAACATATCAAAATCTTGACTTCCAAAAACTTTATGAACTTGTTCCAGAATATCTAAACTCTAAAATGTATACTTAGCATCCCTTTAGTATCTTTATGTTCAAATGACTTAGGCATTATCCAGGTTTAGGAGCTAACAAATATAATGAACAATGAACAGTTTAATGCATACTGTTCATTAGTGTCCACAAATAGAAGCACAAACAGCATAAACCATCTTAGAGTAAGATACTTGATTGTAGGGGAAAGAATTCTTACAAGACCCAAGTGAAGTCATGCCAGTAAAACAACAGAAAATTTCATATATTCTGTCAATAGTTCTGATTAGTAATATTAAATATATCATCATTTTTCTGTTCTTGCCTACTCTGTGGAATAGTGAAGAACCAAAAGTTTTGGTTTTTATCTTACAACCCTTTATTTATTTTAGAGCTCTATAATTACTGAACTTACATAGTGATTACTGAATTGTGTCTTTTTCCATTCCCAAGACATAAACCCTATAACTGTGACCATCTGTTTTTCTGCCTTTGCCTTGATTGCCACAGAACACTTCATCATTTTCCTTATTTCCCACTCTCTCTCCACTACACCTATAATCAGTTGTTCTGCAATTAGAAACATATAGCATTCCAAATTTCCTCATTAAGATGTAGTAAGTAAATATTAGTCTAAATTTCTTTATATCACAAGATAGCAATATATGGATAACTTGTTGGGTATTCCTACTTTATTTCTATTTTTTATACATCTGTGCACATATGTGTAAGGCCTTACTACGTTGAACTGGATAAGTAGTTAAAATTACTTACTATAGTAGTGGCAATATATTCATTACTAAGGCCTCATGTGGGTATTGTTGCTCCAGTGAATGCTAATTTCAAACTAGTCAGTTTAGAAATTGACAAACTGTTTTCCAGAGTATAGTGTATAATTTTACCTTCTAGTCAGCAATGTGTGAATATCCCAGTTTCACTATGTGCTCACCAGAATTTAATTTGTTTCCTGGACTTTTTTTTTTTGCCATTCTGATATTTGTATATTATATTTCATTGTGGTTTTAATTTGCGTGTCCCTAATAACTAGTGATGTAGAATTACTGCTTTTTAATGTCTGTCTTTCAAGGTCAATTTTCATTGATTTAACTTATTGAGCCTTAGAATTCTTTATATATTATAGATAATAATCCTCTGCTGACTCCATTGTTTGCAAATGTTTTCTCCCAGGCTATAGTTTTTCTTAACAGGGTACCTCTCAGAGAAAAACATCTGAATTTGATGAGGTCTAGTGTTTAACTTTTTCTTTTACCTGTCACACTTCTTGTACCAAATCTAAGAACTCTCTTCTTTACCATGCATACTAAAGATTTTTTCTTATGTTTTATCTAACAGATTTATAGCTTTCCATTTTAGTTTATAGATTAATATTTCAATATTTTGTGTTAATGCTTATGTAAGGTCTGAAGTTTAGGTGGATATTTATTTTTCGTGGATGTCCAATTGCTCTTATACCATTTGTGGAAAAAAAAACCCACTATCCTTCCTCTGTTAAATGGCTTTTGTACTCTTCTCAAAAGTCAGTTAAACTATGAAACTTAAGCCTTTTGGATTGATGCAGTCATTCTTCATTAGATAATAGTGATGGTTTCACAATTCTGAATGTAGTAAAACATAAGTATCCACATTAAAGAAGCAAAACTTTTTTAAGAAGCAAAATTTTTGATATGTGGGCTATATATCAGTATCACAATTGTAAAATATACAGTTGGGCTATTTTTATGGGCCTATTTCTGGGTTCTCTGTTTGGATATATTGATATTTGGGTCTGTCTCTGTCAGTACCTCACTGTCCTGGTTAACGTAAGTATATGGTTAAACCTTATTATTGACTAAGGTGATTCTTCCCTTATTTTTCTTTTTTCATAGATTATTTAAGCTACAGCAAGACTACTGGCTTCCAATATAAATTTTGCGATAGATTTTTAAATGTCAACCAGAAAGCTTGTGGGACATTTGGTAGAATTTCATCAAGCCCACAGATTAATTTGCATTTGCCTACATTGAATCATCTAGTACATGAACATGATATAGCTTCCCATTTATTTAGGTCTTCTCTAATTTCTTTCACCAAAACTCTTTAATTTTCAGTATACTATGGATTCTATATACAAGTTTTGAAATTTATTTTTAAGTGTTTCATTTGCCTTGTAATGATTGTAGATGTAGTCGTTTCTAATTTTCCTTCTAAGGTCCTCTGTTAGGATACACAAATAGAAAGGATTTTTGTGTGTTGATTGTGTATCCTATGATATTATAGAACTCAATTTTTAAATATTTAGGTTTTATACATACTGTATGTTAAAGGTCTCACATTAATTTTTTCCTTCTGTAACACCAGGATTGTAAAAGTTTAGTCTTCTTTCTGACATCCATGTTATTTGCATTCTAATATTATAGACTTGCCACATTTTTACCCATAAATTATTAGAAATATTTTTGTAATTTTTTGAGTTGGTGATTATCACAGTTTTTCAAAGTTCTTACTCCTTGCAATTTTTTTTTTTTTTTTTTTTTTTTTTTTTTTTTTTTTTTTTTTTTTTTTTTTTTTTTTTTTTTTTTTTTTTTTTTTTGAGACAGGATTTCACTATGCCGTTTAGGCTGGTCTTGAACTCATGGTGATCATCCTGCTTCAGCCTCTCAAGTGCTGAGATTGCAGGCATGCACCACACCTCTGGACCATTGCAAAGTCATTCTCGAGTAAATGTTCAGACCAGTAAAATTTGTATAAAATACATCTGAAGTTATTTTATCTTAACATTTTGAAAATATTATTAGGCTGTTGTTTTTTACCTCTTTTTTTCTGATGAGAAGATTTCTTTCAGTCTAATTGTTATTTTTTGCAAATGATTTACTTTTTTTTCTCATGACTTTCAAGATTTTTCCCTCCCTTTTAAGTATTCTCTGGTGTCCTAAAACATGATTCGTTCTTTGGATCTTGACTTTCTACATTTAGTATATTTCTATATTTTTTATATTCAGTAGGTTTCTTTTAATCTGAAAATATCTTTTGATCTAACTTGAAGAATTCTTATCCACTTCCATTTTTAATACTGTATCTCTCACACGTTCTGTTATGTATTTGCCATTAGGTAAATGTTGGACTTTCTCATTCCCTCCTATGTGCTTCACATGTTTTCATATTTTTGTTACTTCAGTTTTATATTTTGTATTGTATGTGATAACCTAAAATCTTTTACTTCACACAAGCAGAAACCAATTCTATATTTGATCTCCTGTTCAGGATTTTCCCCTAGTATTTTCTATTGAAATATGAATCATGTATGTTAAATCATAGAGACATTAAGTGTACAGTTTGATAAATCTTCGTACATATTTACGTATCTGTTAGCACTACTTCTATTAGGATATGGACCCTTTCATCTACAGAAAGTTATTTTATACATCACTTTTAAAATCCACTTTTCCTCCACAAAAATATATAAATTTTTAAAATTGTGTTCTCTGTTCTTTATTTCCCTACTAAATACCAGTATCTTCTTTATAATATCTTTCACATTTGTCTGTTACTTTCAGTTGTCGGTGAGCTAGTTAGTGATTGCAACTTCTGCGTGCTCCATAATGGCTTTCCTCCTGTGCTGTATTCTCAACAGGTTCTGTATGAAGACTGAGAGACCCTTGTGCTCCAGATGTTGGATGTGTCCCTCAATGGAAAGTCTGAATCCATCTTTGCTAATTCTCAATGGATTTCTAGGGTTTTGTGTATTTTTTGTGTTAGTCTTTCCTGCTGAGATTATGAGGCCACAACTAGGAACTGTAAAATTCAAAGTCGTGAATAGATTACATTCTTTGTTTTAACTTCCTATCTGGCTATAACAAATTATGATTAATTTGATGACTTAAAGCAACACATATTCATTCTCTTACTATTCTGAAGGTCAGAACTCTAAATGAATCTGTAGTGCTGAAATGGCTCTGGAGGCTGATAGGGAGAATCATTGCTTATCCTTTTCAACTTGTATAGGCCACTTATACTCTGTTTGATGTGGTTTGTTTTTCTGTATTCAAAGCCAATAGCGTATCCCCTTCTTTATTTCTCTGCTTCTATCCTTCTCAGTGACCTCTGCCTCTGTCTCCAGCTGCCATTGGAATATTACATTTCTGTACCTCACCTCTTCCCCCTCTCACTTATAAGGACCCTTGTGATTATATTGGGTACATCTGTATAATCTAGATCAATTTCTCCACATTAAGATCTTTACTTAATCACAACTGCAAAGATGTTTTCCCATGTTAAGTAGTACAGTCAGAGGTTCTAAGATTAGTATCTGGGCATTAGCGGATAGGGTGTTATATTGCTTACTGAACATCTGTCAGGCAGATAACAGACTTTAGCAACACTTGCACATGCTAGGGATAGAGTTTTACTATTTTCAGTTGTCACATGGTATAGACTTTCTGGTATGTCAGCTGTAAATGGGAGTCTTAAGATTTCTACCTCATACCTCATCTGTGACACCAGCATATTAAACCTGGTTTTGCAGCCCCATCGATGCCCTCTTGCATGATTTCGGGAAGCATGTTCACATTACATAATGTGCGCAGCAGGACATGCCAGGCGGAAATCTGGGCTCATTTTCCTCCACCATCTGCTTCACCTTCCTACTCTGGCCTGGCTTTTTGCTTTTTTTTTTTTTTTTCAGGATCAGCTGTACACATGTTCATGTGTACATGTAACTGCAGAAATTTTATTCCTTCTTTATTTTTTTTGACCAGCATTTTTTGACTATAAAAGTAACGTGTCATATGTCTGGAACTTCACTTTCATTTCACAGATGAAGAATGGGCTTCCCTGTTAAGTAAACTGTTTTCTGAGAACCCTTGACTAATAAAAGAACAAATCTGGGATGAAAGTTTGGTGTCATGGCTTTAAGATGAAAGCTCTCATAAATCTTTATGACCATGCTTTTATTATTATAACTCATGTCATCATTTATACCCATTACTTAGTTGCCAAATTACACAAGAACATGATGAAATTATAGTGTCTTGTGGCTTTGTAATTTCAACACTTACACAAAAACCAATCATTAGTCATTTAATCATTTATTGAGCTCTGTTCCTGAGCTCAATGCCACATGCAGAAAACTGACATGATTTTTGTCTTCAAAAGGTCATGGTCTTGTAGCAGAAATGGATGGGTAAGTAGATAATTATAGTGTGGTACTCCTGATTATCACGTGAATTGAAAGGAGACATAGTTGAGCTGTCCTGGAGGGTAGCTGTAACTCAAGGGGCAAGAGAGAGAATAGATTCAAGAGTGTTTAACTTTTAAAATACTCATTATTGAATTGATGAGTGGGTAGGATAGAGGGATGCAAGAGGGGATGTTTACGAGACAAAGCAGACACAGTAAAATATGAATTGTAGAATCTAGGTAGGAGGCGTATGGTTGCTCACTGTGTAAGTCTTTCACTCTTCTATGCATTTGAAAAATTTCATAATAAAAGGTTGTGAAAGAATCATATCCATCTTTATTAGAGTCATCATTCATTGAGTACTTAGTGTGCCAAGCATTTTGAAGATCTCTACTTGATTTAACTCACATAATTCACACATCATCCATTCCACTTGGGCAATACTGTTATTCATATTTGAAAAAGTCAGGAACAGAGAAGTAAAGTAACTTGTTCCAGCTCACACAGTAAATGGAGAATACAAGTAAACTAAGCTATCTAACCATAGAATTTTAACTCTGACATGTAGAGCTACTATCTCTAAAAGATTGGAAGGGTTTCCTTCATAAAGGAAGTAGGTATGAGAGAGAAACTATTATAGACAAAGGAGGGAATGTATTTTATGGAGAAGAAATATAGCAAGTAGAGGACAAAATATGTGGCCAATAAGCACAAATCAGTGAGCAGTGGAAGTCATTGACAACAGAGGTCATTTGATAAAGGACTTTGTATGACTCTGTGTTTGTCCACACCTGGTAGCTGATAGCTATCCATTGGAGCATTTTTTAAAGGAGAAAGGTACGTTTAGATTTCTATTTGGAACAAGAGCCCTGAAATCAGTGTGTAGAATGGATTTCTACTAGGGCTTTTCATTTTTTATTCATTTTCAGGTGGAAAATGCTGTAACAAAATAGAACAGTTTAGCAGTCAATAAACAGTACAAGTTAAAATGTCTGGAAGGAACTCTTTGGCTCCTCAATATAAAGTGCTTTCTGCAGAAGTTGAAAGTGACCCTAATCTGATAAGTGTAGTATTTTTAGCTTTAGTCGATATTAAGAGGGACGTTTCATTATTCAATTTAAGACACAAACTAGAGTTCTTAGGTTTATCTTGAACATTTTCCTCTTCTCTTCAAAATGTATGTGTTTCTCTTATCCTTCTGTTTTCTGGATCTGATAATTGTTGCAAATACTTTGGTTGTCACTTACCTTTGCTTCTGAATAAACCTTAGAAATTCAGTACTCTGTTAATGGAACCCATTATTTCCCTTCTCATATTGTATGGTAAGGCTCAATAAGTGGTTGTGTTCCTTGGAGAAAAAAAAAAATGAGAGATGAGTTAATTATAGAGGTGATTGTGGTTTATTAAGAATATTTAAGTTTTTGTAATCATCATTATAGAAATTGAGTCAAGGTTCATGGAGATATGGTAAAATAGATGAAATTTTATTGAAAAATTACGTTTATGTGGTCTCAAAGTATTTCCTAAATATTAGTGATTAGTTACAAAAGTAAAATTGTGTCTAAACTATTAGCAACAACAAAACAAACTGGTAAAACCTACTTCCTAATGTGATGCACTGAGGATAAAATTTCACCTATATGTATTATTCTTGACAAAAATCTTGAATTAAACATGAAGAAACAATCAGAAAAATTCAAACTGAATGCCATGCTATAAAATAATGGGCCTAGATTCTTTATAAATGTCAGTGTCATAAAAGACAATAGAAAGTGGAAAAACTATTTTCTATAAAAGCAATACATGACCATAAATGTCACTGTATGATCCTTAATTGAATTTCACATCACAGAAACAGAAAAATACAAAATGTAAAGCACTAGAAATGATGTTATTCGCTTACTGGGTAAAATGTGAATGTATATTATATAGTAAATAATAGTTTCGTATCAGTGTTAAATTTCTTGGGTTGGTAAGTTGTATTAACGTAGGTAAATATTTTCTTTTTTAGAAAAAATGTATTTGTTGGATCCTTATATATATTTTTGGATACTGTCATAGTATCTGCTATTTATTTCCAAATGATCCAGGAAAAAAAGAGTCATATAAAGAGAGAAGAAAAGAGGAAAGATGAGGGAGAAATAGAATAAAAACTGAAAGGAAACTTTAAAATGTTCACATTGATCCTACATCAAAAGCATTTTGTATTCATAGCACCATTGTTTCAATTTTTTGTTTGCTTGTTTTTGTTTCTGTTTTTGGTACTAGGGGTCGAACTCACAACCTTGCAACTGCCAAACAAATATTTAAGTCACTGAGTTAAATCCCAGGCCGTTTCAAGTTCGAAATTTTTCAAAAAAAAAGAAGAAACTTTCTTGAAATTGAATGTTGTGTATAGCATTATCAAAATTTATTACATTTTATGTTGCTTTAGAACAATTCTACCCCCACAATTTTAAGTTAGCGTAGTTGTTTATATTATCCATTAATTTTCCGACTCTTTTGAAATAGCAATTACTTATATAAATACATTACTTACCATAAGGTTAAACTTATACTTTAAAGTGAAACATTGCTATGTGGCTATGTTAGATTGATTACTCAAATTTCAGATTCCTAGAATGAAACTTTGATTTTTCTGTATGCAGCATTTGTTTGCATTGCTATTATAACATATATGCAACATAGAATAGATGAGTATGCATTTTGGCATGTTTTTCCTTGAAAGAGCCTTTAAAATTTCCACTTGGGGAAAATCTTGACCTATGCCTTACTCTCTGATTTGCACAGATTCTGAAATCAGCCTTTTCCTTACTATCTAGAAATCATTTTGCTGGGAATATTGGCCTATTTTCTCAGGCCATGTAGAAAGAAAAGTCATTTTATTATTTTTTGTTTCACTTCATAAAATATATGTAGTACTTTTGCAAATTTTGCCCATTCTAATCAATGCTCAGTTATTTTTTTATTTTCTTATTCACTTGTTTTCTTACATAACACTCTTTTAATCTTAGCAAATAGAGAACATTTTTATATTTAGCTTTGCCTCTGCCAGTTTTCTTCACTGGGGAGCATTCTCCTTCATCTTGTTCATCTGCGGCAGATCCCATGGTAGGCAGTTTCCTTTTAAAAAACAAAGGTTAACTGTGACCCTCCTCATGCAAAAACCTGAGTAAGGCTTTTTGATCATTTATGAAGAAGTTGCCCAAGAATGAAATGAAAACCCCAGCCTTCTATCTATGCCTATATTCCCTGGAGCCAACAAAAGAGCTTAGTCACAGAGCCGATGAGTCCATGGAGCACCACATTAGTGAAAAAGCTGATTATAAATAATAATGACCTTAGTGGATGATGAGAAATGCGGTAAACTTTTCCTGAGCCAGACAGGATGATGTAGGGGCTACGATATCAATGCTAAAGTCTGTAAGGGAAGCAGATGCTGAGAGATTCAATTTTCTTTCTATAATAATTTAGCTTGACAATGTTTTTAGGTGCTCAATAAATATTTTTAAGTAAGCAAAGAGGTCTAACAACTGATTTCCTAATGAAAATCCATGAATCCAATCATGTTCACATTAAATACAAACTCTGGTTTAAAACTTTATTTCAGGTGTAAGATCAGAATCCTAATGGGAACAGGGGAAAAACTCCCCATCTATATTTAGGGATATTCACAGAGATTGAAAAAAAAAACAGAAAAAAAATATTTAAATGGGTGTTAATTTGCCCAGTTGTGTTCATTATAGATTGAAGGCATGGGAGGGAGAGTAATGTATCTATTTTTAGCTCTATTTGTTTTTTGTGAGAAGCAGTCTTCTAGTGAGAAGGATGTATCAAATATTCAGCTTGCCTTAACTTTTTTGTTTAGTGATCCAACTATTAGTTGTTTCTTTTCAGTCCCTTGTTTGTTTGCATTGATAAATTTAGAGTTATAGTACTTTATTAGCTTTTGAACTAGCTTATTGTCCTGAATATGGTAATTTTTATAAAAGCATACTGCAAAATCTACAGTGATCTCTACAATGAATCAGTTTAATATACCTATTGCAGCTAAATCTAAGGCAACAACATTTTACTTAGTCATTTATTTTACTCTCAGCCCTCAGTTTTAAAAAATTCTAAACATAAAATACATTGCTCTCCCTGGGTTAAGGTTTCTTAATCATGGTACTGTTGACATATTGGAAATGATAAATATTTGTTGTCAGAGGTTGTCCTGTGTATTATAGGCGGTTTAGAAGCCAATAGAACCCCCTTTCCATTTGTAACAACCAAAATTCAATCTTTGAATTTTTTATGTTGGGAGGAAAAGGAGAATTTTTTTGAGGAAATGGATTTTTATTCCCTTCTCGTATGATAACAAAATCAAGTTGTGCTCTTTGGCCATTGAATACAAATCAGATCAACTCCAAAAAGTAAATGAAAAATACCACTCAAAACAATTTTTCATCTCTAGCCAAACACATATCTAAAATTAATGGGCATATTTTACTAATTTAATAACTCCAAATTTCTATGCGGTTAGTGGTAGATAACTATTGAAGCATATTGGATTCCGAATCTAGTTCATAGGTCAATTTGGTGTCATTTTGACTTGTTTTAATTGAACGATTTTATCTATAGACCTATAATTTTGGGACCCTAGTCTCCACGGGTCATTGTCACAAGAATTTGATTACACGTTAGACACGAATATGGCCCCATTCTTTTTTGTGTGTGTGTGCATCTTGATTATTCTATTACTGACTTCATTGCTTTTGTCTGGAAAAGAAAGTTTAGTCATTGTTCCATAGATTGTCATGCCAGTGTGTGCCCTGGGTGGCAATTTTCTGAACTATTCCCTTCTTTTGAAATTTTATTCACAGCTGGAGAAATGCCATAGTTGTCTCAGCTTTTGACTCTGACTTTTAGTGAGAGATGTTAGGAATAGGAAAATATAATCACTTTCTAGAAGAAGCAATGAGCAATTTTATGCACATCTGGTGACTTACTGTTGAAGATTCCAAAGCATTTAAAAATATTGATTAAGCTTCAACCTGTTAGGGAATTGTTGCCATATCTTTAATTTTGCCCCTAGATTTTGTTGAGACTTAAAGCTTTGCTTAGCTTTCTGAATCTTGTATTATGGCAAGAAAGAGACCTCAGTGATCCCATTCCCCAGGTTCTTATTAGCCTTGACAAGTGTTAAATTTTCAGATGCCTCACTGTCCCAAAGAGAGGCAGTTCCTTACAACTTCAATGCTAAGTCTGAAGCAATCTCTGTATATTTTGTTGTTCTTGAAATATATTCTGGAATAGTGTACCAAGGTTGTACTTACTAGTCATGCTGGCCTCTACTCAGCTCTGTTAGCTATATTTATTTTGACATTAATGTTGGCTATAGTCCTAAAGCAAGGTGGGGGTGGGGGTAACCTTTACCAGATTTAGGCTTTTATTATCAATCACTTCATATTTAAATGGTAGTTCTCAGGGGAGAAATGCATGAAGAATTGATAGAAGTTAGACATTTTTTTTTATCTAGTAATTATCACCTACCATTAGAAACAAGTACAAATCATATGATGTCAGAGTGAATCTATCACACACCTTAATCAAATATGAATCAAAGTAATTACCAGGCAAACAGAGATTGAATAGAACTTAAAACCAATTAAACTATTTATTTAGACTGTACCACTGAATAAACACTTTAGTATTTTAATTTGCTCCTCTTTTCATTTGCTTCAGCAATACATTTGCTAATATGACTGAGATGCACTAATGCTATTTAATTAACCTATTTTTGTCAGTACCTCACATGAGCCACATGAAGTAGATGTGCTAAAGTCTCAATAATCATAAGCCAGATAAAAATAACAAATGCGAAATTTCTGCTAGTCCTTTTACAACTATGCCAAATTGCAACAATACCCAAGGAAAAAACAGAAAGGGTAGCCTTTCATAAGTTAGATTGAAAACACTTGCAAAAGCATACTGAATCAATACAAAGTAAATCAAAAATTTAGTAGAATTTTAAAGAATTAAGTACACAGGGTCCTTGCTCCTTGCATTGTGTATTGTTGCTATTAACTGTTGTGTCTGGTTTGGAATACCTGAATTTATAAAGGCCTGAAAGAGTTTGGCGACATCCTTTAATACATCATGTATCTTTGGGAGACTTACTTTGCACTTAACAAGAAAGGGATCTTAAAATGATGCTTTATTTCCCTTTTATTCCTAGTACAAGCATCAAAATCCTAAGATGGTTGGAGTTGTCTTTACTTCACAATGCATAGTTTTACAAAAATGAACACATGACAAGAAGTCCCACTTTCCTCTATCTTTGGATAGTAGAAGTATAGGATAGCCAGGTGGCACAATCCAGGTTGAATGTGAAAAGATTATTTTCCCTCCAAGACATCATAGTCTGGTTGTTGGTACCATAAAGATAAAACTCGGCTATTCATCTCAACATTTTATTCTATCAGGTAGACAGGGTTTGTGTACAATTAACTAAAACCGTATTTTGCCCCAAATTCTTTTTCGTTTCCTTTCATGAGTTTATAGTTTGTGCACAATTACTGAGTACAATACTTCAAGTACTCTAAAGCACTGCTTAGCAACCATGGGATCATGAACCCCTAAAGGTAGCAGAACTCCCCTCCCGCTACTCAGGGCAGGTCAGAAATACATACCCAGTTCCTGGTACTCTGGTTGCTGATAAGAGGAAGAAGCACCCTCCTGATGGATGTCCTCTTTCTAACTCTTAGAATAACTGAGTGTCATATCCGAAGAGGCCTAGGGCAAAAGTCCTTATTGTACAGATTATAAAGCCAAACTTCAGAAAGGTGAAGCATATTTTGCAGCAACATGAGGATTAGAACCCAGATTTCTGATTCCCTAACTGCTTTTCCTCTTTACGACACCAGCTGTTCTTTCACTGCTCTGCATATGGTGAAACTGTAAATCATCACAGTGGTGTCACAGTTATAGCTGGTTCTCCTTTTATTTTTCAGAAATAGAATATTTCATGTTCCTAACCCAGACTTGTTTGACTAAGGTCAAATTTACATAAACAAATGTCTTCAGAGGACCAAAGGTAGCACACCTGGGGAGAGGCAAGAGTGGCACCACTTATGTAAAGTGCACTGTACATGTTCCATTTTAAAATACTCACATTCAGAAATCTAAAGTGTCTTTCTCGCCAAAACAAGCCTGTCGACAGGAAAGTAGTTTATATCCCCTCGCTGCATCACCATGCAGACACAGGGAAGTGTTCTTTTAGTTATGCAACCGGAATCTACATCACCTGCTCCTTTTAGGATACTAGGTGTCCCGAGAACCTTACAGACTCTCTGCTTTAAATGCCCTGAACTTTTAGTACTCAGTGAAGTGAGTCTTTAGGGTTATAAAATACACCCTCACAGACTAGTTTGACCAGTCTCCCCAAAGACTAAGCCTCAGAAGAATATCACACACAAACATTGTATAAAACTCACAGGGGACATCACGCCGCAGCCTGCAGCCTACCCGAGAGCTGAACCCGAACAGGCAAACCAAATCGTAGGGCAAGCCCACCATATGTGCCAAACAACCAGTGTAATTATATTTTGTAGCTGAGGAATTACATAAATTGCCCATTGGGAAGGAACCCTAATCTCCACCCCTCCTCTGAAATCTATAAACAGCTGTACAAGTCTCTGCATTTTTGAAAGGCTGAATACATTTGATCGGAAAACCAACTTGATTTCCTAATCAAGTTCAGTATGAGGAGAGCCAGTTAGAGATATATGTTATTCGCCTGGTGTGCGTCTTTGATTTATGCGCTAATTACGTCGATCCTTTGGGGAACACAGCCATGAAGCTGGGTCCTCCTTGATTAATGCTGGCGGAGAGCCATGCAGCGCGCAGCGGCGGGCAGCTCAGCATCTCTAGTCCCAGCTGAGAATATGGTCCCATTATCTCCCAGCTGCCTAAGCAATCCGTAAGGGCCTGTTCTGCGTGGATGATCAGTGTAGTGGAAGCAGGGACTTGCTGAGAGCTGAAACCTCTGTTTGATTTGCTGTAGCATGTAAAGCGAAACTGGGACATTTTACTTTACAGTCTGTAAGTACCAGGTTTCCCCCCACCTTTTCTCCCTACAGCTTCATGTGAATGTGACTTTGCAAGCTGCATTTGATTTTCTATTCCACTGCTCTTTGTTGAATCAAGCTGGTGAGACAGTGTAATCTGTATTGAGCTTGCTGTTTCTGTCAGATCTCTTATATAATTAATTCACACAAGGAAATAAGTTGCCTTTCAGAATGCTTTTATAGAAGTTAAAAATTATTGGCTTGGTTTTAATTTCAAAGCATGGTTGCATTATCTGTGGTGCCCAGGATGGTTAGAATATATGTTTATCTTCCTCTGTACTGTATTGCAAGAAAAATGTAAGTAAGATGAATACATATGAAAAGGGATCATTTTATATGAATGTCTATGTCAAAGAAGCATGTATCAGTATTTCCAGAATTAAAGCAGTTTATTTTTCTGCTCTCTGCTGCCACTAACAAATGCATGAACAGGAAAGTTTCTCTTGTTTTCAGTTGAAGGCTGTTTAGAAACTTTACAGAGGCACAGAATGAATATTAGGAATATTTGCAAATTAAACTGTATGTCTTTTTTCACTCAGTGGAACAATATTTAAAAATAATAATCTATTTTAGTATAGTACTGCTTTTGAATGTACCACTTTTTAAGAAGTAGTATGAATTAATAAAGCAAAACTATATCTCTTCAAATGTAGGTTCATTTGTATTTCTTGTATCTTCCAATGCAATCTGTCATATTAATATTTGTAATTCATGCAAGATGAATTGAGCATGAAAATCCTATTAAAATTTAATATTGTTAGTAATATTTGTGTGGTGCTTTTCAAATGATCAATGCCTTAAAGAAATTAAAGATTGTTATCAATATATAAAAAGATTTCTGGATTTTTCTCTCCAAATTTCCCTAAATTAAATAAAAATTATAGTTCTCTTCCTAGATTGGAAGTATTGAGCTGTTGTAAAAATAGAATTTGCATAAAAGTCTTCAGCCACATGAACAAGTAGCCCAAGCTGATGTAGACCGAAGTAAACCTGAAATCATTCATATCTGAAAAGCAGAATCAAACTGCCCAACTTCAGCTTGGGACCATGGAGCCAGAGGATCCCTTAATTTCTAGGGTGGAAGTGAGAGTTTCCCTGAATGGACAGTGAGTCTGAAGGCAGAAACAAGTCCCACAGATGTGAAGTATGAAAGGGTCTCACAAAGTCCTTTCTTTTTAGATTTGGTTGAGTGAAATGAAGCAAAAGATAAAAGACTCAAAGTAGATGATCATCTCCTTGAACACAGGTATTCTCAGAGCTTGACGTTTGGAAGGCAAAAGATAAAAAGCCAATACAGAACACTTACCATCTGGCTAGAAGAAGGAAAATGAGGATTTAGGCTATGTGACCTTTGGATAGCAAAATGTCCCAGGATTGTTCTAGTCAAAAAGTCTACTTGCAGGGGTGGGGAAAGTGTCTACAATGGCTTAATACTAAAATCTGGATTAATGACAAGTGACTTGGGTGGTCATATTTTCCCTAAACAAAACAATGACATTGGGTCTCCTTTTAAGACAAACTGACTTTTGTGATTATTTCTGAGGAACTCTTAGCTGTATTTTAAAATAATTGTTGGTGTTTTTCTGACTAGTACAAGTATGTAATCTTATATAAGAAGCGATCTAGTTTTAGGAGGATGACAGAAACAGAAATAAGGTTAGTTAAGATACAGTTTTTTTCTTTATAAATATTTGATTTGTGCCTGCCTAACTTAGTAAACACTGGTTCTTTTGAATTCCACTTTTTTGGTTGTCATATTCCCAAATCTTGTTTCCTAAAAGCATGAACTTTTGCCTGCTGCAGAGGAGTATTTCCTGAGGTTACTAAGTTTGGTTTCTATTTAATATTCAAATATTTTAAAATATCAACTCGTGTCAGGATGTTATACATTTTGGAAGCTGGTAACCACAAATCTCAGAGAGGTGTTTGCAAGATACATGAGGTACTCTTATTCCTTGAAATAGTTTTCATTATTTTCTAAAAATTGGAACAGTGTTTTCCTAGTTGTGCTTAGTCTGTTAAAAAGATTGAGTACTCCAGGGTTTGTTTTAGGGTCTGCTTTTCTGACAGATGGGGAAGCCAGATGGGTATTACATATACCTCATAAGAGGTTCTTTTAAAAGAGGTGCTTAAAAGTAAGGTAACTGGATTGGTCTGCAAAATAATTTTAAAGTGCTATAAAAGAGAATGATGCATGAGCCCTGTATTTTCCATGTAAAGACCAAGTGTCTCTGTACGTGTGTGTATGCATGCAATAGTCCATTTCTGTACCACCCCAAGTGCAGTACCCCCACAGCCCTAGAACATGCTGCTGTGAAACAAAGTAGGAAAAAACCCGGGAAGGATGCATCAACCAAGCAAAGCCCCATGGTACTGTTTACTTTGGGCCCGGGCAAATTCTTTTGTGTGTCCCCAAAACTGTGGGTTAGCAGCAAAGAAAACTTCATAATGTCCTCAGAAGCATTTATTAGAAGCTCTTCTTTGCACACAGTACCTTTGCCTCCCTAAATAGGTTGGGGTTAGTGATTGCGAAGTAGAAAATGAAGCTCTGGAAACTAACTACAAAACAAATAAAACAGTGAATATGGTTGAATGAAAAATAATGAACCTCGATAATGTTTGAGGATTGTAAATGTCTGTAAGCTTTGACTATACATTGTCTAAATGTCCCCGCGTAGATTATTTTAAGAAGCAGCAAAAACTTGAGTTAATCTCCTTTCGATTTCTGTGAATCCTCTAGCAAACCACCGCACCTCTCCTTGCCTCAGTATCCCCCTGTACAATGACGCATGGTATCTGAGATCTTTTTAAGTTGAGGAGAGTCTGTGATCTCAGGACTCCACATTCTAATCTTTACTCATTCCTGGAATACCCTGCAAATTGCCTAGGACTGGGTAAAATGCAATATTCTTGTAATCATCTCCAAACTGTCACTAAGATGCTGTCTTTCCTTCTCTATTTGTCTCTTTTTTTCCTTCCTTCTTTCTTTTTTTCCTTCTTTCCTTGCTCCTTGTCTTTCAATACTTTCTTACTCTCCACCCTCTCCTTCTGTTCTTCTCCTCCTGCCTCCCTGCCTGTCTACTTCCCTTTTTTATTACAGACTTTTTCTGAAATCAAGGTTGACTTCAGAATTCAGTCTGCAATTATGTTGTTTTGCACAACCTTCTTTTAGGAGATATCATTTGGTATAAATAATATACTGATACATTGCTCTGTTGTGTATTACGTCTACTTAATTTTAGACATGTGTCTTGAAAATTAAGGATGTGTACAGATGTGTTTATAGATTGCCCACATTCATTTTCAATGGGAGAAGCTTATGTATTCACACTTAATATATAAAGGGTATAAGCACAATAAATCCTAATGTATTAAATTGACATTATTTAATTTAAAAATAAAATAATTCCAAATGAGTCCATTTCAGTGTGCAGGATCTGATTTTGAAAAAAAAAAGTACATTGAAGAATTTCATTTTTCCCTCAAGAAATTATTGTCTTGTTAAGTAGTATGGAAAATAAAAACCATAAATTATTTCAATCAGAAACCCATAACATAACATAGTCAAGTAAGCAACTTACTGGAATTTAAGAAAGAGGAGAAAAATATTTTCTTGTAATGACAAAGCTTTGTTACTGATTTATTGTAATCTCAGAAGCATTTGATGCAAGATAAGTTTCTTAGTTAAAAACCAACAGAGAATGAATTTACTAACCCCATCACTGATGGTTCTGTATCTTCTTGATGTACTAAAACCAAATTGTGGTTAAACTGCATTTAAACATCTTCACTGAAAATACTGAGTGAATCTAAATTAATTTCAGAATTTATACTTGTAATATATGGTTTGTAGTATCTTTGTTTGCTTTAGTATTAGGATTAAATAAAAATGCATATTGGCCTGATAGCTGGAATAGCACTGATTATAAACTAATATCCTTTAGCAGTTGACAATATATAAATACCCATGTGAATATTTTTTTAACCTCATGTGTACCATTCCCTAAAATGGATCCTTACTGTTCATTTGAAAATAGGAATAACTTGCATGAACTGATATTTTCCCAGATTTGTATAGTGTTAGGAAAGTTTTTAAGTATTACTTAGAATGTTCTTTTTTTCTTTTTTTCTCCAATTCTTGCTATTAAGAAATCTCCACATACATGTCTTACTTACTCTTCTAGAGTTTGAATACTGATGTTATTCCTTACTGAATTTGCAGACTGTATTCTGTGTGATCCATGCAAAGTATACAATTAATTTTCCATCTCTCATCAAACTAGCTTTTTAAGCAGCAAATCTGTTTTAAGTAGAATCAGTAATGTGAGAGAATTCCTCTGTTTTATACTTGTTCATCCTTCCATGACCAAAATGATTGTGTGCTTATCTACTAGTTCAGTGGAAAAATATAATGATGATGGGTAACTTTTGATAATTTGTGGCTCTCAAATTCTTGATTATAAAGTCATCAGGCAGCTTAAAGGCGCTGCTTGTGGTTTTAAACCAGCACATCTGGGGACTTGAGATATTCAATTCCATATTCCTTAGTTAAAAGCTCCACTGATTCATTGGACTATTTTATTGTGTAGTTAAAAAGATAGAGTTGTAAATCACACTTAGCTGTGGATTGTTTTTTCTCTCATGACTTCATATGTCTTTGCCTTTATTCCAATGTAGCAATGTAAGTCTTTCTACATTTTAGCATGAAATTTCTTTATTGTTTCAAAGGAAGAATGGGAAGATTTAATATTGAGAGGAGTACATGAGAAGGAGATGCAAAGGAATAAAATTGTTTTTTATGCTTAGATATAAATTACAGAGCTACACATTCTGAAGATCTGACAGAATTTAAAGAAGCTGACTGTGCCAACTTTCAGGATTTAAGGCTTGCCAGAAGGTTGCCCTGTATCAGTGGATAAAAATTTGAATGCAAAGTAAATACGGAAGTAGAAGAATCAGTGTATTGTGGTTGAAAGAGCTGTGACTTCATACTGCAAAGGAAAACTGTAGTAAGGAAGTAAAAAAATATCAAGTGTAAAGGCACTGGGCCTTACCCCATAAGAGATGGCATAGGTATTGCTAAGTTACTATGCAATGGATCAATGAAGAGATATATAAAGAAAGGAATGCTTTTGGCTGCTGAGTGTACTGGATGACAAGCTTTAAAAATATAATTATCTTAAATGAAGTAGATATGATGGCATCATATTTCAAATGCTTCATCTTAATGAGGATTTCTAGATATAGTGCATGAGTATGTATTTTATCTAGTTTGCTAGGTTCTAGTAAACATGTATTTGTGGAAATTGTGTAACTATATATACAAGTTGCAAGTAAATTGTCTTGGTCCTTTTCCAGTTGTTTTGTGTGTGTGTGTGTGTGTGTGTGTGTGCACGCGCTCGTTTCTGATCTATAATCTCACCTTCCATTTATCTATAATATCCCAAATCATCACAGGAGATAGGGGAGAAAGACTGATTTCCAGGAGATTGATTTCATTAAAAAACTTCAAATGCCTAGGAAGTAAATTTAAAGTACTTAATGTAGGGAGTAATACGCCATGATACTGAATGAGTTCATGTAATTATTTCACTTCACTTTTCTTACACCAGCATCACATCCAGAGTAATACGTTTAGTTCTCCCAAGCATTTGGATAAATAACCTTGCCTACTGAACAAGCCTCTAAGTGAGTCATGTCACTAATTAAACACAGTCATTTGCAAGAACTTTGCCTCCCAGCCAGTTAAAATTCAATGGATATTTGTGTACTTTTCAGATCGGTAAAGCTGCTCACTCACAGGAATAATACCTAACATCCGAGAAACGCCACTGTTTCCCAGAAAAGAACAAATCATGTGTTCAAACATGGTCTCTGGCATCTTTGAGATGTGTGTGTTAAGTGTGAACCTGGTAATTTAAGGTGTGTGACTCTGACTCCCATCTAGTAGTCTGGCAATGTGCACAGAGAAAAGAACAGTAACAGGTTTAGCCTGACACGATCCTTCCCTCACATCACCCTTCCTTTCTTCTCCCCAGAGGAATCCACCAGGGCGTTCAGTTGATGGTTGTTGTTAACCTCTGTTGTAGTATTGTATTTCTTGTTGGAAGTACCCTTTGTGGCATGTAAGTACATTGAAGAGATGTGAAAGCCATCAAAAATAACTTTACTTGTAAAGTAGAAGGAGGAAAATAGTCTCTCAGGCTAATGTGGGTATGTTGAAAACTAAATGACAACGCCTAATTGTTTATGTATTAGACTGACCAAGGAGAGGCAATTGTGGAAAAGTAACAGAATATATGGGAAGACTAAAGGAAGGTAAAAGCAATTCTTTAAAAAGTCTGTTGTACAGAATCTAGTAGGCCTTGCCTGCCTCTCTCCGCTGATAAGACTGACTCTTTTTCCTTTCCTAGGGAGAATGTTTTTCACATAGTTTTAGTTAGAAACTAAAACAAAAGTCTTTGAGGAATGCTTATGAAAGCCTGTGACTGAACAATGCATTGGTTTTGAATGGAATTTTTTTCCAAATTATTCTTGTGTGTGCTAATACTACTCAAGAACTTCAAGTAAAGTGATAAACTGAAATATTTCACTTGAGAAACAATCCTAATTTTTGTATGACAGTCTTTAACCTCAAAGTAATCCAAAGAATAGAATTAGGAATGGGTTTTAAAGTTGTTATAAAGCTCTAAAAAATTCTCTAAAGTATCTGTTTTAGTAAACTTTGAGCTTCATATGGAAATTCCTCTGATGAAATGTTTGATAATTTCACTTAGTGTTCAAGAAGAAATTTTTAATAAATGTATTAAGGGTAAAAACATGGAACTGGTAAGTAAAATATGTGATTTTGTGGATTTCATTGCTTAACACAAGATTAAATTGGCAAACTTATTTTTGGTGTTGGGAATTTCATGGTAAGCAGTTTTAGATGTGGTTCTTGAATGCAATATACCTTGAGATGTAGCATACATAAGTAAATTGAATGTTTACCTGTTTATGATCTCTAGTTGGGCATAAGAATGAAAGAACAAAATAACAGGCAAAAAAGTGCACAAAAATTTTATATGTACACTGGAGCCTCTAAAAGAAAATGAAAACTCAATGAAATGATAAAAATCTAACTGTCTGTGTTTTAGATTGAACAAGGAGAGGCAATCGTGGAAAAGTAACTAGAATATATAGGAAGACTAAAGATAAAAGTAATTCTTAAAATAGTCTGTGGTACAGAATCTAGTAGGCCTTGTCTGCCTATCTCTAGTGATAAGACTGTCTCTTTTTCCTTTTCTAGGGGGGATATCTTCCACATAGGAGTTTTATCACCTAGTTTTAAAATGAAAAGGGAAGGTCATGGTATCCTTCTTGCACCTGCTATTTTTTGAGATTTTTTTTTAGCTCAAAATAATTGTATATCTGTCAAAAAGCAAAAGGACAATTTTTTTTTTTTTTTGGTACTGGGGATGGAACTCACAGCCTCATGCCTGCCAGGCATGTGCTTAAGCCACTGAGCTAAATCTCCTGCCTGACAAATTTAGTTATAAGTACAATTGGTTTTTATTTCTGATTCATGATTAGGCCAGAATTCATTGTACAAAGTAGAATAAGAGCTTCTCTGGGGGCAATGATAGAACAGTGGGTTTTATAAGATGGTAAAAAAGAAACAGAACCATAGGAGAAAAAAATTGATAAGTTAACATCAGTTATTTTTTTGTAATGGTTAAAACCATGGAGAACTAGTACAGTGAACCAGGTAAACTTGGATTTGTTTTTTTTTTTTTTCAGAAATAGCTAGTTTGTTTTGGCATCGGTCTGCCTTTTTAATGCTACAGTTTCATAATGAAGCATTTGGCATGAGTAATGTCTTTTAGATTTGTTCTCTTCTTTTGGGACCTTACAAGTGTAAGGCCTTAGCCCCAAACTATGGCCATAATTTTAACTTGATGTGCCAAAATGGCGTATTTTAAGATGGCGTATTCTACCACACTTCACAAATGAATTTGTCATACTACATGTACTTCCTCTATATCTAAGGCTGACACTCCAAGCCAGTGAACAACTAGTGACCTGAAATCAAGCCTTTAAAAAAAATAGCTAAGTAAATCTTTTATATTGCTAATTGCAAATATAAATTGCACAGCCACACAGAGGCTTAGAACACCAACAGCTTTCTCTGCACAGTATCACATGGGTAAAAGTCACAGCCAGAGGAAGGGGCTCCATTCAAGCTCCAACATTTGCACTTTTCCTTTTCATGTACTCACTAAAGTGGGGAACTGGAGCGCAGGAGGGGGGCCAGGGTGGTGGCTCCATGTGTAGAAAAGAGGAGATGTTTCCCTGGAGAGTCGGCATGAACTTTTAAGTCTAACTGAAAATGATCTACAGATTATACGACCCTCTTCTGAGGGTTCAGAAACTTACCCAGGTAAGAATGACCATTCTACAGTCTGCCAAGGAATAGAGACTTGCATTTCCAGATTCCTGTATGTTCTTTCCCTGGTAAGAAACTTAGTTTTACATTGTACTCATACTCTATGAATCTAGAGCTATGAGAGCCAGAGAATCCAAAACTAAAAGACTATGAAAACCAGATAGGAAACATAAACAATTGAGGTTGACCTGTTGACCAACAATAGGAACTCCACAGCCTCAATTTCTAACAGTGCAGCAACATCCATAATGAATGTAATTACCCTCTATGCTGATGGGCCCAGTGGGGCCACATCTCACAAATTACAACTCTTAGTATTTTTAAAAATGTTTAAAGCCAAGCACATCTATCAAATCCATGTACATTCCGTTTTCAACTTCTCTCATCATTACTTCAAAGTTCTCCTTGGTAGGGTACAAAATGTGAGGTTTTACCTCATGAAGTGGCACATAATGTACAAAAGGAAAGGTTCATTGATAATCACACTTTGTGTACTTTCAGAGAGAAAGTTTAGGGGAGTGTGAAGCAAAGTATCTCAGGATCCTTTTTTTGTTTGTTTGTGTGTTACTGGGGATTGAACTCATGACCTCATGCTTGCCAGGCAGGCACTTACACCATTGAGCTACATCTCCAGCCCTTTATTAGGATTCTTAAAAGGCTTTCATAGATGCTAGTAAGTCTTATTAATCATAAGTTTCTAGTAATCAAACATAGGAACTTATGTTTTTCAGATAATAATATGAAGGTAATGACACTGAATAAAAAAAATATTTTTACTATACCTGTCATTTAGTTTCATAAACTGCAATTGTACTTAATTTTTTATTTTAACTTAGGCTCTAAAGTTTCCAGTCATAAATTATACTGCTGTCAAATGATGCCAAGTGGTGATCTTTTTCTTTCCTTAACTTTCTGTTGCTCTCCACTGATTAAGGAGGCAAGTAGAGGAACTCAGTGCACATGATTTCGTCATATTCAGAAAAGACAGTTGAGTTTCCATTTTTTTAAAACCACAACTCAGTCTAATTTCTGTTTTGTTTTACATTAGATATTTTAAAAGTTGTGTTCTAAGTGACCAAATAGTCATTTTTTAATGTACCTGTGCAACTGATGGATTCCCCAGGCAGCCCCTCTTCAGGATCACTGGTGTATAAGATTTCCCTCTCTGTGTGTGTGTGTGTGTGTGTGTGTGTGTGTGTGTGTGTGTGCGTGCATGTGTCTGTGTGTCTGTGTATCTGTGTGTCTGTGTATCCGTGTACTATGGTTTGAGCCCAGGGACTCCATGTGTTCATAATGAGCTCTATCCATAGCCCTTTTTATTTTTTTTTCACACAGCGTCTTGCAAAGTGTTAAGTTGCCCAAGCTGAGTTCAAATTTGTGACACTTCAGCCTCACTCTCCCATGGTGCCACCTTATTTATTCATTTGAAATGTTTAAAAAAAAAAAAAAAAACCTGTACTCTTTACCATGCTCCAAGCACAGGGATACGAGAGAATCCAAGTGAGTTAACCACAGAATCATTTCCCTTATGACAATATGCACATTCTGCGGGGGTATAAATCTGTGAAGAAAAGGAAAGGACACCTTCCGAGTCACCCTTGGGTGCCACAGTGGTTTGTCTCTTTCTTCACTAAATTGCTTTGCTCTCTTGGCTCATTCCTTCAGATGAATATACTTCTGTAGGTGGCATCAACATTGATACCATAGAGTTCATGTGAAATGGAGGAACAAAGCCATTCTCTATGTATTTTTGTGAACCAAGAATGATGTGGGATTACTGTGGCTAATTGAAGCAAACTGTGTGTTTAAGAACAGGTTTCCGTAATTAGGCCTTAGACCTGGAGGTCAGTCTGTTTTGCCCTCCATCCCCCACCTCTCTTTTTGCTTCAGTAAGCAAAGATGGACCTGTGCCTACTCAGTCACTCATTCATTTCTTAAGTACTTCCTGCCCACATTCCTTAAATGATCAAGTTGACCAAACTAAGTACTTTGAAACCATTTATAACTCCCTAGATATGTTGACAGTCATACCTTTCTAGAATGTGGTCCTAAGTAGAATTGAATTAATATGTAGAAAAATATTTTGAGCTTTTTACAACAACATGTTTTATCACTGTGAAGTGCAATCACCATTGAAGATAATAATTTAGAAGTAAATATTATAGCAACTAAGCGCCAAGGAGCTTTTAGTGCACTATTTCCATTTCAATGTGTAAAAAGGAAATCGGTGGTAAAATACATGTCTGTCTGCCTTGTCATTTCTTTCTTTCAACTCTATTGACTTTTCTCTCCCTTTTAACTTACCTTTATTAACACTGGAGCTTGGTTTTTTTTCCCCATATGGGAAATTGAACTCAGGACCTCACGGTTGCCACATCTCTGGTCCTTCTTACCTAAGTTTCAGAGTAAACAGTTAGTAGGTTGTATCAAATCAGTGACAGCTTTGTCTTTTTGCTTTGTTTTGCTTTGCTTGCTTGCTCTTTCTTTATTTCTTTCATTCATTCTTTCTTTCTTTTTTATTTTGAGACAAGCTATTACTGTGTAGTTTAGGCTGACCTTGAACTCACTGTGTAGCCAGGGTAACCTCACAGCACTGCTCCTGCTTCAGCCTCCCAAGTGGTAGGATTACAGATGTGCACCACCACACCCAGCGAGGTTTGTTTCTTTTTTTTCCTGATATCTGAAGCATGATAAATAGTGTGAATGCCTGATGACATTTGTTTAAAAGAACAAAAGTAGCAGTGATTAGCACTATAGAGACTTGGCTCTGCACTTTGGTAAAGCAGTCCTGACCCTGTGTGACCTAGGAAACAAGGAAAGGGATGACCATTATGTTTGGGGCCGACAGCCTCCATGGTTTTCCAACTCTGTTGTCTTAATTGAATGCAGAACATTTTGGAAGTTATTTTATCATTACTGTTTGCTGTTACTGGGCAGAAATATCATCCACTGATATCATTAGATTTGATATGTGTATGGTCTTCCTAAGCAGATATTGCACAGAGAAAGAGAGAGCCAGAGACAGAGACAGACAGAGAGAGACAGAGAGAGAGAGACAGAGAGAGAAACAGAGAGACAGATACAGAGAGACAGAGACAGAGAGACAGAGATAGAGAGAGAGAGAACCCAAATATAGTCATGTGTAGCTTAATGACAGAGACATGTTCTGAAAAATACACCACTGGGAATTTCATCATCTGCAAACATCAGTGAGTGTACTTGCAAAGTCTGAGATAGCTACAACACTGCTAGGTAGCACGATCTTATGGGATCATATGCCATTAGTCATCCACTGAAACATTATACAGTACACACACTGGTGCCTGAGTGATACAGGGCATATTATACTACCTAGCAACCCAATATTAGCTCTTTAGCTTTCATAGTCCAGAGACTTCTCTTCCTCAGCAAAGTCACAGCATGCTTCAAATTGATTATTTTAAATTTAAAGATCTATACTTAGTATTAACAAGCGATTTCATTTTCCACAGAAACTAACAAATGATGTAGTCTGAAATATCAAGTGATTTAGAATATCTCTTAATCTGACATCAATACTAAGCCTTTAGCATAACTCTCTTAGGAGAAATCTGGTATTTTGAGCCTTGAATTGTAATTAATTTGGCAATAGACTGTATACTGTCTCATGTCACATTTTTACTCCTGTTAATTTGACTTAATGACTGTTAGTAATAAATGTATTATTTCAGTGGTTTAGGCATCTAGACATTAAACAGTGACACTAGTAGAAAACTGGTGTGGGCAGTTCTCAAATATCTGTGTGAAAATGCAATTTCTGATTGATCAGGACTAGGTGGGATTTCAGATTATGAATTTATAATTAGTATCCATACAGTGTCAGTCGTAATATTTGTAGATAGTATGTAAATAATAAGGGTAATGACAAGTTGGAATTCTTATTCGAGATACAAGGAATTTTATAATTAAGAAATTCTTTCTTATACATCTTTTCTCATTCTTGTCTTACTATATTGTTTGAAATCAGAATAAGAAGTGTACTAACTTAACAATTCTATCAATCTGCCAAGTGAAACTTTTGTATCTTACTTTGTATTATACTGCATTATACCCTAAATCTTTGCCTTCTGTCTCAAATTGATCTGATACACTTGGTCTGACACTCAAGTCTTCTGGCAAGTTATTTAAAGATACAAAAGTAAAAGATTTTGAATGATTTAGCTAGAATAGATGCTTTCTCCAGAATCACAGAAATTCAGGTGTGTACTGGAGACAAAGAAGATCTATTCCCTATGGAATATTCTAGAATATTATGAAAGACACTGTTGTTTGTTTCTCTTTCATCCTGTGGTTTGTGGAAGTACACGCAGGTTTTGTGATCTACGCAGTCTCTTGGTTCTCATATACTGTTGATTTCCCCTTAGTAACATCACATATTGTGTTGCTTCTAGTAGTGACAACTCTTGAGAAAGCAAAAGACCTTTTTTTACCTTTAAACTTTTTTCCATTTGTGACATGATGACAGCTGCCATGGGAATGGGGAAAGATAGAGCAATTTTTCAGAGTCCATCAAATGAAGGTACATTCAATGCTGTAACTTAATGAAAGTTGCTTCACAGTGACATGTGTCAGAGTCTTTGGTGATGCAAGTGTGGAAGGATCTTTTCTGAAAGATTTATGCCTTGAGTCTAGATTTGAGTGGAAGGGACATGACCTTGGCTTTGAACTTACAATAGGTTATTCCCTGTAATAAAATCCAGAGTCAGTATGAAGAGGATTTCAGATCAGGAAGGCAACTGAGCAAACAACAGTGCAGAGATTCTGTCTGAGAGGAACAAATATATCATCACCAGCATCATCCTTATAGCTGTATTTTACTGAAAATCCTCAGTTAATAAGGTGAATTTTCTGGAAGTCACCTGGGGTACTTAAAAATCAGATTAATGACTTCCTTTAGGTCTTCATCAAAATAACACTCTTTTATAAATGTATGCACAAAAAAAGAAAGAAAAGAAAAGAAAGAGAAAGAAGAAAGAAAGAAAGAAAGAAAGAAAGAAAGAAAGAAAGAAAGAAAGAAAGAGAAAGAGAAAAGAAAAGAAAAGAAAAGAAAAGAAAAGAAAAGAAAAGAAAACATCCTGATGTACCATGGCACAGCAGGGTGACTATAGATAATGTACTGTGCAGCTGAAACTCTCAGAAGGACTTTCAAAGTTGTCACTATAAAGAAATGATAAATGTGTGAGGACAAGAGAAACCATATACGTATGAGGAGACAGATATGTTTAACCTGATTTATGTATTATACAGTCTATACATATATAAAACATCAATGGTACTCCCTTAATCTGTACAATTTTTAACTCTTATGTATTAATTAAAAATAAATGTAATTTTTAAAAAGACGAGAAGATTAAGAAAAGGAAATTCCAAAACCAGAAGTTTTTCTAAATAGCATTTTGAGTTACAATTCTTAAACCATACAATTAACACATTAAGTATACAGTTCAATAACTTTAGTATAATCACAGGGTTGTATAACCATCACCAAAATCAGTTTTGGAATATATTCATCAACAGCTAAGGAAACACCATACCTATGAATAGCCACTCATTTTCCTCAATCCTCCTCCAGCCCTAGGCAAATTTTAGTGTCTCTTCTGTCTCTCTGGACTTGTGTATTATAGATATTTCATGTAAATAGATCGCATAACTTGTGGTAATTGATGAGTAGCCTCTTTCATTTTAGTTTGTGTGTTAAAGATCTATCCATACTGCATCATTCTAGATCCTGATAACACTCTTATGTGTTAGATATACCGCATTTTATTTGTGCGTTCTTCATATGATGAACATTCAATAGAATTATTTTAATTTTGAAATAATGCACCTTAAAACAGATCATATAAAAACTATGATATAAAAATGCTTTTTATTGAATAGTTTTACTTATATAAAATAAAAACCTATATCTTCTATTTTTTGACCTCTATAAAATAAATATATCTTAAAACTTTAGTCTTTCATGTCAACTTCACTAGTGATATTCCAGCAAGATTAAAAGTGTAACTACTAGGCAGAGAAATAAAAAAAATGTGTCTTCTCTACTTACTAAGAGCAAGATGTGCAACTTTAAAAAGGGATGGTGTTTACAAACTAGATGAGCTAGCAATACAGAACAAAATCTAATTCCAACTCAGCTTTTTGGAAGTTTAAAATATTTGCATGACAGGATGGGAAATTATGTGTAAGCTTTGTCAACCAGTCTGTAAAGCGAAAAGATTTCAGATGGAAAAAGGAATCAAACTTCTATTTTCTCATTTCTAACAGTACCAATTGATACAATGAAATTTAGAGAACAACCATATTGAGATTAGAGCTTTACTGTATACCATTGCCTATGACTACTTGGATCAGAGCACCTATTAGAGAGGAGGCCGCGTCAATGCGCTGGGGATAGTGATGTTATTAATGCAATGTGCACCTTGGAAAGCTGTGCGGATTACACTTGATTACTACTCCTGTGTATTGATGCTTTGTATGTATTCTGTGGGGACCACCTCTTCTCTTTGCAATTGGAAACAGGTTAGAGGAAGGATGTAAACATGTTAGCACTACACAAGGAAAAAAGAAAAGATTACCATTAAAAAATATCTTATTGAACTGAATCATAAAAGGTAGTATAAACATACCACCTGGTTGAAAGTTACTAATATTGTGTGTCAGAAAAGTTTTAGTCAATGACAGACATTTTAAGATTTTTATGTCCAGGCACACGACGTAGATGCTTCACTTGGTGAGTTCCAAAATCATACAATCAAGTATTTACTTAAATGCAAATTACTGATCACTATATATTTGCATAATGTTGTGGAACATGAAGCACTGAGCTATAGCACTTTACATTTTGCAGAGTCTCCTCACTACTACTGTCTTTGATTTTTGTCCTCCAGAAGTCAAGCTTTGTCATTTAATATTATTACCAACAAAGATATGATGTAAAACACAATCAGTACAAATATTGGCTCCTGCCTCAGCCCCCGAGTGCTGGGATTCGTGGTGTTCACCACCACACTTGGCTTAAATATATTCTTAATGAGCACCATTTCCACAGTTTTAAGAGTTAAAAAATGTAAATAAAGTTTACTAGTATTTCTATAGTTTATCAGATGGTTTTACCTAGACCTTATGGCAAATTGATAGGGTGATTTTTTACTATGCCTAAAAATTTCCTGATTGGAAAGCAAATGTCAAAATAATACCCATTCCTTACCATGGTAACTGTTGAGCATTAAAATTTTCCAAGAAGATAAGGAAATAGTTTTATAGGAGCAGCCACTTTTAAAACAACTTGCTTTATACATAGTTAGCTGCAAGAAAAGAAAACAAGAATATATTAGACTGTTAGAAAATTTCACTTAACAAATATATAAAATTATGGTAAATATTCCTTGCATTCCTTAAAAAGTTACTATGGTAGTTACTATATTATGTTCATAATTATATTTATAATTGATGTACCTTTATAGTTTGTATACATTTTTCTTGTTTAATTTTGCAATGCTACACAGGGTGGTCTCAAAACTTCTTCACTGAAGTGATCTTCTTGCCTCAACCTCCCAAGAAACCAGGCCTATGGGTACATCCCACCACAGCCCTGGTACCTGTATATTTTGACAGGAAAAAATCATTTTTCCTGTAGTCATTTTCTTTAATATGTGGCTAAACTCACATATAAAGATTGTGGGGAAATGGAAAAGGAGATCTTATTTTTCTGAGGAAAATTGAGACTCATGATTTTACAAGCTCACTAGAGGTACTACTGAGGAAAACTAAGTGAAATGAGAACCATCTTAATCATTGAATTGTCTCAATACTGCACAAGTCTCTAGGATTTGGATTTAAATTTTAAATTTCCAGTGTTGGCTTTCTTTGTGAAGTCAGACATGTGCCTGTCTAACCTTTCTGGACTTCGGCTATTCTCTCAGAAATTGTAGAAGAGTGGGTCATCCTAAGACTTGCTCCAATTCTGGCATTCCTGGAAGATGAGGCTGGTTCCAGCTTCTTTGAGAGCAGGATGGTTGCTGAATGAGAAATGAACACTCCAGCCACACACTGCTGATAGGAACTCTGAATTACTCTGGTCATTACAAGTCTCTTGGTGCTGTTTTTCAGCTGAGGGTTGTGACCTCAGACGCCTTAGCCCAGTTTGATCCTTTTATCCTCTGAGTTCTCTGAGTTTTAATTGGTTACACGTCCTCTTTTCTGTGGGCTGTCCTGTCACCTTAGAAGTTTCTGTTAAAAGCCACTGTTCTACTTTTGAGGATTACCATTGAATATAGGGTAAAACTTTGCTGTTCGATTCTCCTTCTAGAAAACATGCTTAGAATTTGACAGGGGTCATTTTATGTGGCTGTGTGTACATGTCTTTGAAGATTATATTGTCTGAGATGAGAAATGATGTTGAGGAAACAGGATGTTCTTACCACGTGCTCTATCTTTGCAAATAATGTCAACTCTCAGTGCTGTCTTTGTACAATGCCTCACTATACAATAACAAGAGTTGAATTTGAGTATTGTGCATATCTCTTCCTACTTTTCTGTTTGAATATTGCTTTAAATCAGATTACCTGCCCATTTTTAAAACATAGTTTTGTCGGTGTGTCTTCTGAAAAGTAGTATTCCAAAAGATGCCTTTCCTCCTTAAGCTTCAATTACAAGAGCAACTTTATCAATATTCCTGATAACATACTGTTTCAGTTACTTTTCTGTCATTGCTGAGACAGAATACCTGATGCCAAAAATTAGGGAAGGAAAGGTTTATTTCTTACAGTTCTTGGGGGTTTCAGTTCATACTTAGTGGGCTCCATGGCAGTATGGCATGGTGGGACAGCCATTCATGGCAGCCACCAAACAGCAAGGTGTGAACAAGCAAGGGAGAGGACGCAACTTCTTCCCGCCCTTACACTGTATGCCGGCTCCACCCGTGAGCAAGTGCAGCACTCACATCATCAATCCTAGCACCAGACAACAAACCAATCACTAATGCCAGACTCAGCCCTGTCCATACCATGATTACATGAGACTTGGCGGGGCCATAGGAATACAAACGATAACACGTATTTTTCCCAAAGTTGGATACTTTATCCTCCTCTTTAAAATTATGCGTCAGTTATTTCTAAAGCTGTTTCTGGTACAGCAATTTATTTCTTGTTCTCTGATCCCAAGTATATGTCTTTTCTTTTTCCCCTCACTTTGGATTACAATTTTGAATTCTCTTTCATTTGATCATAGGCTTTTTCTGTGTTTTTTTGTAAAACCATCAGTATAGGTACAAGTTTCTATTTTCCCCTCTTAACTATTGTCTGAGCAAGGCTTTCAGTGAAGTCCAGACCCTCTTTGTTCACCACACCCTGTTCGTATGTTGATTGGATGGGCCCCCTCCACTACAGACAGTCCGAAAGCTTGTGAAGAGAAGCCTTCTTTTTTGTAGCTCTCAAAAATTAAACCTATAAGATATGGTTGTTTCACATTTTTAACTGATCTGTTCTGTTTTACGAAAATTAAATTTTGATTATATATCATGGAACATGCCCAGAATAAGATTATCAGTCATGTGATTTTACAATGAAGGTGACTCATTGACCTATAAAGTGAATGTAATATATACTAGAGATCAAATTACTCCCATACAATTTAGTTTAGTACAGATACTGATAAAGTCATTCTATAAAATACACATAATTCAATCTTAGTGAAACTAAAACTGACTTGACTGGGTTTATACTACCATATGGACCAATTTCACTAAATATAATTTGTGCCAAAATATTTTCTTTGTCTTTTGAGACAAGGTCTAGCTATGCAGTTCAGGCTGGCCATGTGCTCACTTTGTAGCCCAGACTGATCTTGAACTTGCAGCTATTCTCCAACCTCAGCCTCCTGGATGCTGGGATTACAGACGGTGCCAAAATATTTTAAAAGAGAAGATAATATGAATCATTTAGAATTCTACTTGACAGTAAAGATTCTGTTAAGGTGTAATATCCTGTCACCTTTTAAAGTTTGAAACAATATTTCTGTCAGTAATAACTCTCACTTCCATATGTAACTTGTCATATAATTTGTTCCCATCTTGTGCATAACAATTACTTATTCACTTGGGAGGCTGAGGCAAGAGGATCTCTATGAGTTTGAGGCCAATCTGGGCCACAAAGTGAGTTCAAGCCAGCCTGAACTGCCTAGCAAAATCCTGTCTCAAAGAGAAAAACAACTACAACAAAAAGTTACTTATCGATTTTGACATTTATATAAAGTAGAACACTAAAATATAAATATATGTGCAGCTGGGCACAGTGGCATATGCCTGTATCCCCCACTACTCAGTACACTGAGGCAATAAGATTGAAAGTTCAAAACCAGCCAGAGCACCTTAGTGAGACTGTGTCTTAAAATTAAAATTGAAAAAGGACTGTGAATGTTGTTCAGTGAAAGAGCAGTTCTGGGTTTGCTTTGATTATCAGTGCTACCAAAAAACTTTAGATAGATAGGTGATAGATAAATAGATAGATAGACAGATGGACAGATACTATATGTGTGTGTCAATTTTTTTGCCAGTAAATTCAACAACTTCTCTATATCGGGTCCTTAGTTTTTTATTTTTTTATTATTATTTTAAACAGAAGAAAAATAAGGAATTAAAGCAGAATTTCACAACAATCCAAAAGGAGAGTAACAATAATCAACACATTGCATATTGTTATATTCACAGCAGTTGTTTAGGGTATAAGATATAGACATGAAATATGTGAATTTATAATACGTGTATTTCCTAATATACAAAAATAACAATAGCCGGGCTTGGTGGTGCATGCCTTTAATCCCAGCACTCGGGAGGCTGAGGTAGGTGGAGCGTTGTGAGTTCGAGGCTGGCTTGGGCTACAACGTGAGCGCAAAGCCTGCCTGAGCTACATAGTGTGACCCTGCCTCAAAAAAATAAAAAAATAAAAAAATAATGCCAAGAGTTTGGCTCAGTGGCTTAAGCGGCTACTTGGCAGGCTCAAGGTTGTGCGTTCAATCCCCAGTACCGACAAAAAAAAGTTACAGTAATACTAAAATAAGATAACCTGTCAGGAAACCAACAGGAGAAGAGAAATTATTGATTTTAAGGGATGTACCTTCTTGAAGAGACAAGTTGATCAGCATCACCGAATAGGATAAACTGTTCCTATCTTATTTATTTATCTGGGTCAACTGTGCTGTCTCCTGAGTATCTTGGTGATAGTGATTACCACATGATGAGTGTACTGAGGACAGAGGTATCCAGCCCATGATGGGCAACAACATCAAAGGCAGCAGGTTCTACCAGAAAATCTTGTTTAACACCTGCTGCTTTGATTTCAATATGTATGTTTCTTTTTTGTCTCTCATACAGTAGATGAACTACTTACAACTGACAAGTTTTCAACAGCAAACAGAACAGGACAGATGCTCTGAGTTTTATATTTTCCTCATGTGAAGCCCAGCCCATATCATCACAATTTTTTTTTTTTTCCTGGCAGTGGAATCATTAGTTTCTGCTATTACCAGTGTAGATTCTCACAGATTCTGTATTAAATCTACTGATTTGGGAGCAACAGGAGCTTCTGTTTCCAAGTTTCTTGCTGTCTCTCCAACATGTTCATGATGATATGCATTGATTTGGTATTCATCTGAAATAAATAAATAAAAGTCTGGTTCATAACTGCCTGCTGCCTGCCATACACAGTCCGAGTACTTATTTAACTCACTTAAACACTCTGTTTCCTTCTTAAAAACACACGGAATAGACTTGACCTTCATTGTTCTTGTCATTTATTTCTTATATGTTAGCTTTATCCTATAGGTGCTATTGAATTTTCCTTTTGCTATGTGGAAAACATTTATCTAGACACATTTTGCCTTGATAAAATACTCTAAAAAGAGCATTTCATATGACCAAGAAATGGGGCTTAGCCAAGGAATGATTCCATGTTGTACCATGTGAAATAATTTGGAAATAGCCAACTTTCAAATTTAGAGGAAAAAAAAAAAAACAGAATAAACTACAGTTATGCTTTCAGCTGTTTGTAATCATGTGTTAAAACTTTCCTGGTCTTTTAAGTTATTTTTAACGTTATGCTAGTATGGTAATTGTTAAAAGGGTGCCATCTTCCTAGATGATTCATACAGAGGTAGACTGTCTTTTCTCTCAAATGACTAGAGACATCAAAAAACAGATGCTGAGCCTAGGAAAAGAATCTCCCATTAAAGTTCCCTCTATCATCTATTAGTGACTTTAACTGTTAATTGTAAAGCAATAGAAGGTCTCCAGATTCTGCCTATTTCTTTGTCCACCAACAAAGGAAACACATTGTTGCTTTCAGGATATTTTCCTTTCCCATGGGCCATTCCAAAGCAGAGATAAAAAGCAAGTACCTGAGGTAGGAGGAGTAGGACTGGGTGGATGAGACGTACTTTGCTCATTTATGCCAGAGATGGTGAGGAATGCATTTAGCAGACTGGAGGAGGGAAAGTTTGTGGGACTGAAAAGGACACATTTTCCATCTCCGGCGTCACTTCATGCTTCTAATTTGGGAGACAATAAGACATAGGGATCCAAGCTCTTACCTGTAACTTGTTTCCCTTTAATTATCCCACTACCTAATGTTATACTCCGCGCTATTCCCAGACACACATGTGAGAGCAATATAATGACTTAAATTGTGATGTCCATCCATTTTTTCAGCCATTGGCTGTCTTATTCCATTAAAAGAAAATACTGACTCTTTCTTGACTCTCCTAATGAGGTGTCTGACCTTTTCTGATCCTTTTTCTATTGTCTCTAAAAGGGAAGATTGAATCTGATGAGTGGAATTATCTTCCCTATATTAATGGTCATTAATGCCCTAGAGAACCTAATGCATGCAATTTAACAAATTTCGACTCAAGTAAAAATCTGTCTTGATAGTCATAATCAGAACTTATGTGATGTCTCTGATACCCAGCAGAAACAATCTGTGACAGTGTTAGCTGGAACACTTGATCTGAAAGGCAATTTCAGTCTTATACGAGTTGAAAAATTAAAACTGGGCCTACATTGGAGGACTTGGAAAGGTCAGACTGCTGTGTTACTCTGTGCTGAAATGTGACAAAAACCAGGTTCTGACAGCAATTGAGTTATTAATTTACAACGGACTTTTACACCTCCACATTGTACAACTGCCATTCTAGTGGCTGATTTAGTTACAGATATATATATCTATATATACATGTATCTCCTGCTTATTACAAGTTAATCTATTTAGAGTTAAAAAAAATAAGAAACACTGGTATTTACCCATGTTTTCAGGTACTTTCTGCTAGATTTTATGGCAGGTTAAAAGGAGAATTCTTCATTTCAGCCAGAATGCTCATCATAAGGGGGAAAAATTAAAATACTAGCCTTTCCCTAAATCTTATGTTTCTAAAAATCAAAGTTGTCAGAGTAGTTAAAAAAAAAAGAAATATAGTTTTATAAATGAACATTTAATGTTTTATTGTTTTTGTTTTGAACTGAAATAACTGGGAGAAAACAAATATAAGAATAAATATTTTGCCGTAAAATAATTTATAATTATCAAGTACAAATTAATGTCATAGCACATATTCATGGTAAATAAGGTACTTATAAAAATAACTACAGCAGTGCTTGTGCTGTTACAATCATAAAAGATGTACCTATTTTATTTTATTTTGTATTTTTGGTACTGGGAATTGAGCCCAGGCCCTTGTGTTTGCCAGGCAGGTACTGTGCTGCTGAGCTATATCCCCACCCACTACGTTTATATTTTGACAGAGAAAAGGCATTTCCTCCTGAACTTGTTGTTTTGTTTTCTTTTGTTTTGTTTTCATATTTGCTTAAATACCCACTAATTCATGATTGAAGGGAAATGGGGCAGAACACTGTATTGTTTTCTAAGGAAATGTGGGACTGACAGTCCTATAAGCTTACCAGAGCTACTAACAGGACAAATAAGTGAAATGAACACTGTCTTGCTAATTGGTTTGTGTTATCACTTCACTAGTCTCTAGGGTTTGAAAGCTGTTTCCAGTGTTACCATTTTGTGAACCTGGACATGTGCCTTTAACTTCTCTGGACTTTGGCTACATGCTTAGAAATTGTAGAAGACAGATTGGGTTATCCTAAGATTTCTTTGAGTTCCGGCATTCTGGAAGGATGAGGTTTCTTCCAGTTACTGTGAGTTCACTAGGGCTGGTGCCCCTTCTGAGACCATAGCTGTGCATTACTGGTATGAACTCTGGATTACTTCTGGCCATTACAAGTCTCTTGGCACTGTTTTGCGGTGCAGGGCTGGGACCCAGGGTGCCTTCACCTTATTTGATCTTTTTATCTAAATGTCCTCTGAGATTTTAATTGGTTACATTGTCCTCCTCTTTGCTTACTGTTCTCTAACCTTAGAAGTTTTTGTCACCATCTTACTTTCTACATCTTGAGCTAAAAAAGGAAGACATTTTATTGTTGTTGTCTCTTTCTAAATCAGTAAGTACTTAAAGCCAATTGTGGCCGTGCCAGAACCCAGGAGGTTGAGGAAGGAGGATCTCTAATAGTTTGAAACCAGCCATAGTGAGTTCAAGGCCAGTCTAAACTGCACAGCAAGATTCTGCCTCAAAGAGACAGAGAAAGAGAGAGAGAGAGAGAGAGAGAGAGAGAGAGAGAGAGAGAGAGAGAGAGAGAAAGAGAGAGAGAGAGAGAGAAAAAATTGATGATGGTGAGCTTGAATTTTGGTTAGAAATGTCTTTAAACATCTTACTAACTTAAATGAGAAATGTTATTAGAGAGAGGGAATATTCGTAACATTTATTATCTTTTCAAGTAAACTTCTGAATACATTGCCTTCTCTGTAAAATAACTTACCTATATAATAACAAGAATGGAGTCTGCCTATTCCTCACGCCTTTTCCCATTGTTTATGACTACTTTAAAGCATATTGCAAGTTCATTTTTAAAAATATAATTTTGTCAGTGTATCATGTGAGAGCTTACTGTTCAAAAGATGATCTTCCATATTTAACTTCCAAAAAAAAAAAAAGAGTTCATTTCAAAATAGCTAGATATCCTGATTTTGTATGTATGTCACCAAGAAGAGATATATCTTTCAGGTGATGAATATGTTCATATTACCCTGATTTAATCCTCAAAAAAGCCATAAATGTATGGTGCCTTACATTACATCTCATAAATTTGTACAATTATGTGTCAATTAAAAATAAAATTGAGGAAAAAATAAAGTCAGTTTATCAGTATTTTTGGTAGCATATCCTTTACTTTTTTGTTTGTTTGTTTTGTTTTTTGGTACTGGGGAACAAACTCACAACCTTGCACTTAGCAAGCAAGCACTTGAACCACTGAGCTAAATCCCCAGTCTACCTAACATTGAATGAATTAACTCCACTCTTAAATCTTCCCTCAGGTTTTCTATAGCTATCTCTTTCTGATGTAAGAATTTGTACTTTTTTTCTGTTTCCTATATATGTCTCTTCCTGGTATGTCTCCTATCTTCTAAGTTTCAGTTTTGAGATTTTTATTTGGTCATTGGCCCTTTTTATGCACTGTTGGTAATCATCAGTGTACTTTCAACACATTTTTTTTCTCCCTTCAACTGTTGTCCAAGCCAAGTAGATGGTCAGACTTTCATTGAAGTCAAGGCCCCCCCCCTTCATCTTTCCAGAAAGTTGCTGGCTTTTTGCTATTTGTACTTAAAAATGAACTTCCCATCCATGTTTATTTTGCTTATGTCTCCTGCCTCTTTCCCTTACGGAGACACACTCCTGTGTCCTCTTTTGTTGTCAGGAGACTCTCTCCTTTTTATGTTAGAACTAAGCAGGAACCTTACATTACCTTTTTGTATGTTTTGATGTCATTCTTGTTTTGAACATTCTGATAAGTAAATCTTTACTTGTCCAAGCATGTTAAGAGACCCTCTCGAAGTAGATTGAATAAAGAATATCCCTTGTATTAACTTACTCTGAATTTTTGAGACTGCTTTAAGAGGCTAATCTGGAACTCTGGCACCTTGGTAACCTGAAGAAATACTCCAGCTACAAAAGCTGTGTTTCGAAGACTCTTCGAAGTGCATTGATTTGCTAGCAGTACGAAACAAGATCACCTTGTAGATTTTCTATGTCACAAGGAAAGCAGTAAACAAAAGAGAGTGCCACCATCTTGCACTTCTTGAAACCTCAGTGCCGCCATCTCAAATCCTCACTTTGTTTAGAGAACTGTCTAGAAGACTTCCAGGAAGAGATTTCAAAGCTGTTCAGACACACATCCACCACCATGCAACTCACAGACGACATTTATATATCAGGGAATCTTTTAAAAACTAGATCTATGGATAAATTTCAAATCTACAAAGTTCAACTTGGAAGAAAGTTTACTCAGAAGCATTCTTTCATCACTGTTTTTAAGCCTAATCCTATTGCTTTTAGTCTGAATCAGATTTACCAAGCTAAAATCATTGCTATACTTCCCCAATGACTGGTAGTGACATTTGATTTCATAAGCTGAGACAAATTTTTATTTAATTCACTGTTTTTTAAAGAGCTTGACCTGAAAGTCAGTATCCTATGCTGAAAATATTAAATTAATGTTCTCAAACACATCTCATAGGAATAGTTAACCCCATTGAGGTGAGGTCATATAAAAATAGCACACAGAGTTTAAGCCCTGAAAAAATTAAAAATAAATATATTTCAAGATATCAAAACTATCAGTTTTTCTAGGTCAGCAAAAATAGCTCTTTCCATTTTTCTATCCCAAAACTGCAATATCTGCTATCAAGTTGATATTATAGAACAGAATGTGCAGGCTCTGGAATTCCAGCATGTAGTCAGATCTTGGCTTCAGTGCTTAACGCATGTGACCTTGGGAAAGCTATTCCTTATTTCTATCTTTAGTTTCCTCATGTCTAAAATAAAATTAAATACAATATCTACCACCACATGGAGTTTTATGCCTATTAAGTAAGTGGTAGAATAACGTTCAACTAAGTAGATTTAATATGTAAGAATTAAGTCTTAACCAACTGGAATCTGTACTTTATGCTACTATAGTGTATAAAAAGAAGCAATGATTTCCAAGTTTTGAGAGAATTGGTTTTTTTATGCACATGTATTCCATAGGAAAAGCTAGAAAACTATGCACCACTTATTTCTGTACACTATATTTGTACTGGTATAAAGGTGACATAGATAGTTGGAACACTATGTCAGTGACATTCAGTTGCTTGAATCACGGAGGTTTCTGTGACTCCATTAGGACAAAACTTATACATGAGTGTTGGTGATTCTGAGCTACTGCCTAGACAACCCAGAGCGAAATCTTCAGGATGAAGGTTTCTCAACAGCTTACTCAACAACTTAATTCTTTTATATTTGTTCACCTCCATTTTGCCTTATATATCTCTCTAAAATGAAGAAGTTGCTTATTTCTAATGAAAGGTGATTTTTGTATAAATTATTTGACATGAGTGACTGCTTTAAACTGACTAAAGCTCTTCTAGGGAAATTTGACATTTGATGACAAGGATATCTGATTTATTCTTTCCACTAACTACCTCCTGAAAATTGTGAAGTGTCTTGATGTCTGGGACCAAGATCATGACAATATTTAGAAACATGAGTAATAATTTCCACGTATCCACCCGTGTACACATTCACCCATACGTTCACCCATCACAACTATTCACCTTCTCCTCTTGTAGAAGTGAGAAAACTGAATAGAAAGGAATTGAGGGTGTACCTCCTATTTCAAAAGGCTTGGAAGTGGAATGAAAGGCTCTTACTGTCCCTAATTCTCTCTGCATAAGTCAATGTTACAGGTTGAATTGTGTTGCTTTCTAATTTCATCCTAGATGCACTAACTACCCCATGCCCACATACACATCACAATATACCCTTATTTGAAAATACATTTGCTGCAGAATTAACTAATGAAGAAGACATACAGGAGTACCATGGCCCAGTATGTCTTTAACATTATAAAAGGGGAAATTTGAACACACATAAGGACGACACCATGAAAGACTGGAGTTAGTCTGACATAAATGAACGAACAGCCAGTAGCTAGGTAGAAATGGATCTTTCCTTAGTGCCTCCTGAGAGAACATAGCCCTGCTGACACATTGATTTCAGACTTGTAGCCTCTAGAACTTTCACAATATAAATTTTTCCTGTTTATGTCACTCAGTTTGTCATTCTGTGTTACAGCAGTCCTGGAAAAACAATGCAGTACCCCCAGAATTAATATCTTTCCCAAAATTGTGTGAACTGTTCTCAATTTACTTAGCAACATACTTTGAATATTTTTTTAAGTCAACAATTAGGGCTCTGTGTTATTCCTAAAGTTTTTTAGTATATAGTAATTACTCAACTAAAAAAGTTAGTTTGTTCAAAAAATATACTTCCCTGTACTAATTTAGCTGTTAGTTCTATTGTATATTAAAATTCTGCAGGTTGGTATTATGTGATCTAAATTTGAAGGCTAGCTTATAGCTTTTGGTCATTAGAATTTACCATACAGGATGGAGATACAGCTCAGCAGCCCAGCACCTGCCTGGCAAGCATGAGGTCATAAGTTCAATTCCTGATACCAAAAAAAAAAAAAAAAAAAAAAGAAGAGGAAAAAAAAGTCTTTACCATGCCATACCTATGACTATTCTAACCTTAAAGAGAAAAGGTCAAAGGTTAAAAAAATCTCATGAATTGTTTGTAACTCCTTCCATAAAAATTATTCAAAAGCGAGAAAATACTGAAATTGGCTGATTTAGAATGGCAACTTGTTCTTCAAAGTAGTATAAGCTAGCATAGAAAGTAGTAATATAGAGATAAGATTCAATTCTTATGCTAAATTTTAGTGTTCGCAGTCCAATATTTTGAATATAATGAGTACTTTACCAGGTGAATAACTCAGCTGCCTGTCTGAACTCAGTTTACCCCATACACAACACTTATAATACAACACTTCACTTCCAGAATCCCTGTCAATTGGCACTACTTTTCAGATTTGTGTCTTTGGAAAAAAGTAGACTTTTCTTAGTTTGCCAACTCCATTATTTTCCCCTTAATCTCCACCTAAAATAATAATCTTGAGAAAAAAAAAATCACTTGAAAATGCCCTAGGTCTGAGTTCCCAAATGGATTCAATAGATGAATTTTTATGTTATTTACATTTAGAAAACAAATTCTGACTTTTTGTCTTTCACAATAGAGCTGATGGGAAAATCAATGAGGTTCTGGTTTTGCAAATTTGATTTCTTTTCATCTTTTTAAAAATAAAGAAAACTTATGAAATTAATGTTACAAATTAATAGATTCCCAAGCTTTGCTCTCTGATGTGAAACAACTACATACTTTAAAGGCTGGGTAGAATCTTTAAGATAAAGCACTATTTTTTTGTTCTGATAATTGATTTTCCAGGGTAGGAAATAGTTTACTTCAAAACATGCTACTTATATACAGTTGAATGTCCATTTTCTCAACTTATGAGACCAAAAGAGTTTCAAATTATGTTTTTTTTTTAAATTTAGGATTATTTCCAAATACATAATGAGATATCTTGGGGATGGGACCCAAGTTTAAACATAAATTCATTTATTTTTCATGTGAATCTTATACACATGACTAAGGTGATTTTCCAAACAATATATGTAGGACAGCTGTGTTTTAATTGTGACTCATCACATTCTCTCAGGTGTAAATTTTCCACTTGCGACATCTTGTGGGAATACAGAAATTTCAAATTTTTGAGCATTTCAGAGTTTCAAGTTTTAGATTAGGGATGATCAACGGTACTGTAAATTGCACTTGTAAGTTTAGAGCATAGAAAAGAAACAGAATTACTCTATTTTTTCCTGCAGTTTCAATAGTTAGATGGAGTGAATGCCTTTAAACAAACTGAGATCATCTGTTAAGATGAACGCAGCAGAGGAAGAGCTAACATGCTAATCTGTGAAGTCAGTGCACATCAGCAAGTATATTTTGAACTAATAAATGATTAGAAAGACTGAGAACATAAAAGCCATCCAAGTAACCAGCATAAATAATCGCCCACACAATTTTTCTGTCTTCCTTTTGGAAGTGTATCTCCTTTTCCAATTAGTAACAGACTTCAGTGTAAGTGTGGTTCATTTAAAAATGCGTCCAGTCATCTGCTGGTTGCACAGCATTGCATCATATTGCCTGCCACTGCTCAGCTGAGCCTGCAGACAGCTAGTTTAGAGTCGTGTATCTCCTGGGCACTGAGTATTAATGCAACAAAATAAAATGTAGTCAACAGAGAAAGAGAGGAGGTTTGTGAGTGTAGGGCAGAGGAGAAAACAAGGATGGAAGATAAAATTTGATTTGTTTTGCCTGCATTCCATATACTAGATATCATAAGATGTCATTTATTACTGCACACATAGCTTTTTGAAAAAATGACATTTCAGTACAGTTTGCACTTTGTAGAAATTCTAAATATGGATAATCTATAGACATAACATAGGGCTACACTAAATAGTCAATTTCATTAAAAATAGTTTAATAAGTAGTTATAGATCAGAAATGTTCAGAGCAAATTATAGGAAAAATATAATTTTTTAAATAGTTATTTAGTTATTTCTTTCATTTTGATCTAAAGTTTAGCTCCATGCATCTGTGAGGAAAAACAAATGCTAAGTGCTTCGGAAATTATGTATCTACCCTGTTAATTCTATGCAATTCATATGGAAAATTGTGTGTTTCTCTTGTTTGCAAAATATATTAATAAAATAGCACACTGAGAAGTTTCATCAGCATAGGAAATTATGAATTTATAAATGACTCACTGTTTTGACTTTATATATTTACTATATCCTTACCACATGCTAACAAAAAGTAAATAGAAACAAACTAAAGGACACCCACACAACTAAGGAAAGAACCCTCAGACACTTATTGCATAACTTTTAGTCTGTGCTTTTCTGTTTATTTGACCATTAACAATGGAAAGACAGACAGAAAGAATAAAGTAGGAAGAAAGGATGCAGATAGTATTGTCAAGCAATGATTGTACACTTACGATACAAAAAAGTACAGACATATTGCAATGGTAAATGAAGATTATGAGCATCTAGTTTGCAGATGAGGAAACTGAATCTTTTGAGGTCTCATGGTTTTTTTTGTTTTTTTTTTTTGTTTGTTTTTTTTTGTATCAGGAATTGAACTCAAGACCTTGCACTTGCCAGTCAGGCGCTGTGCGGCTGAGCTGTAACTCTGGTCCTCTTCTGAGTTTTCCATCATTATGTAACTAGATTTTGAACCCTCCCATGTTACCTTTCCCTAGTCTAGTCCCTTCCTTTCTATAGTGATTTTCTGTGACTCAGAGCCACATTTAAAATATTTTGAGAATTGTTTGCATAATGTTATGATTTGTGTCTAGATGCCCCTGCCACCAAAGCCTTATGTCATCATAGTGGTAATTTTGGAGGTAGCTGAACCTACAGGGTATGATTGATTCATAGTGCAATGCTGGGATTAAGGGTGCTGGTGTTAAAGGTGAGTGATGGCTGGATTAATCCACTGATTGAATTGGCACTGCCCTAATGCTAGTAGACTTGTCACACTATAAGGGACAGAAAGAGGTTGTCTTGATCCTCTTTCTTGTTGTTTTTGCTGTCTTCCACCACCATGAACTGTTGCCCCTCTGCACTGGGTCACCCTGCCTTGGAACTAGCCAGTTATGGGCTGACACCTTGACAAACTATGAACTAAATAAACTTTTCCTCCTTTAACATTGGGTATCATGTATTTTGTTTCAGCAATAAGAAGCATAAATAAGACACACAATCTACTTCAAATTTGAAAAGTCTCACATGGAGTAACTATGCATTATCTGTTACACTGGCATGTGACAGTGTTGGCTGGTGTGTAGAGATAAGGAGTTGGAAGTTTCAGGCTTTTTACCTAGAGAAAGGTGAAAGTAAAATAAGTGAGTAATATTATATAGATATAGGCAGATAGATAGATATAGATAGCACTTCCCTATGTCAACCAGACTTCTTAATATAATCTTTTTAACCTTATTTTGCAAATAACCCAAAAGAAAAACACTTTTTTCTGCATGAACATGTAGAGCAAAATAAAAAGGAATGATAGAGAGTTCTCAAAGCACTTAGCATCACTTCCTTCTTCCTAAAATAGGTACAACTGAAAGTGAACTTTGGGATTTTAAAACTATTCACTGTTCATGACACTGTATCTCCTACAACTGTCACACACAGTTTTCTCAGGGCACTTTATAGGGCCTCTCCAAAACATTTGGTTTAAAATTAATTGGTAGTCAATGGCAGAAGGTAGAGTCACTTAATTTGCTGAAGCAAGCACAGTGGCATGCACCACAGTACATGTCAGATTGTTCCCAGACTGCCAAGGGCAAAAATATATGCCTAGGAAGGCTGTGCTGGTGCCCCTATGTGGAAGGCCTCCTTCAGCTCTTGATTAGCTTGCAGGGACGGGAGTCGCCATCTTGCTGGCGCTCCAGGATGCCATTAGTCAGGGTCACTGACCTCAGCAGCTCTGATATTTGTCTCTAGAGAATTGAGTTGTGAGACTAAAAGGTGCTGCACAGGTGTTTCCAAGTATTTTAAACCAGCAGTGTGAAGACTATGTTTAGGTCATTAAAACTAACTATCAGGCGCCAGGGATTTACCTCAGTGGCTTAAGCACCTGCCTGGTAGGCACGAGGTTGTGAGTTCGACCCTTGTACCAAAAAATAAAATAAAATAAAACTAACTATCAGAATGTACAGTCACCCTGAGCAGGATACACTCTGCGGGCATCAGCCTGCCTTTAGGCCAGCAGCACAATAACCCTCATCATCTAATGCCATGTCTCATTTTTAGCCCAAAGATAACTGCAGATTAAACTGTGGGCGGAGCAGTTATTCTTGATAAGATCAGGAAGGAAGCTTGAAGTAGGACTGGGTATGAAATAGCTGCAGCCACCTGACCTCTCTGCCACCAATCTTAACTCGTAGATAAACAAGAGTCCCACAGGTACATGTTGAGAATTTTACTTAAGCAAAAGGGGCCTTTCACAGGTGAGATCAAAAGTTATGATTGTGAGATATGACTTGAGGCCAAAGAAAGAGAAATAGCAAAGGTAGAAAAATAGAGATTGGGAGACAGACACTCAGTTATGAACTTGTACCATACACTCTTCTGCAGAGGAAAAATATAAACAAAAAATAATCTCCCAGATGCAGGACCTAAGCTTCTGCATTTTCTTTCTACTCTTCACAGCATGCCTAACAGCAGCTGATAGAGCACAAATTGCACTGAATGTCAGATTTAAAGCTCCAGAAGGTTTATTTCTTCAGGAGATTAAGGTACAAATATTTCTAGATTAGTTTCAGGGTAGCAAGATCAACTCACAGCATGCGGCTTCTGCCATCATAGAGATGCTTTGTGGCACTTTTTCTTCTCTCATAAATGAAGTGGGAAAATTGCCTCTTGAGTCAAATGGAAGAAGTCAAAATGTTGTTGTGTCAGGTGCCCTGGGGAGTGAGTGGCATGTTTCCTGGGCTGGAGAGCAGGTCAGAATTCAGGAAGGGCATTCAGTGCTCTCTGTGGAACTAGTTTAGAAAACACCTGACCATGTTTCTGCTGTGTCCATGGTGGCCTTAAAAAGAAACATTTCCACCCATTCTGTTCTCACTATAGTGAGTGTGTATTAAGAGAGCTCACCTGAAAAGCATGAGCACAGGTTAATTTTATGAAGGGTCACAACCGCATTATGTAGATTGATATGCCATAGGACACACCAAGAGAAATTCTTACATTTTATTTTGGTCCCAATTGCTCTTAGAAACTTGCTTTTGTCAGTTGCAGAAAATATACAGTTCACTGGCTACCATTAGTTTGAAAAATAAAGGAGAATGTGGCTTGACCCGACAGGAGTAGAATTCTAATGCTAATGCAGCTGTAATAAAGAGCTAAGCACCTAACTTAATTTGACAAAGTCACTGGGTGAAAACAGAACTGCCCACTTAAAGCCCTCAGATTTATAAGTAAACTCTAAAATTAAAACAGCAACAAACTATTTAATAAACAAATAATAAGGCATGCTAGAGAGGCAATCATGTGAGTACAAGTATAATCAGGGATTTCCCCCATAGAGCTGTGTTCCTCCAGCAGGAGTCCGGCTCACCTGGAGTTTAGGGCCTGCGAGGGGATAACAGTGACTATGAGCTTAGCTCTGAACTTGGCTGTGCACTTGGCTTTGGAAATACCATGGGCCAACTGGAGCTCACTAGCTTTACAACTTTATTGATTTTAGCATCAGAAAGGATAGCAGGAAGCCAGAACAAGACAGCTTATTACTCTCAGCACTACCACCCCATTCCTGTTTCCTTACAAGGAGTTTGTGGGCAGACACAATAAGACATCTGTTTGCTGCACTCACCAGTGGTGCAAGAATGGGTCAATAATCAGAATGATAGCTGATAATGGTTGGACTGGCCCAACACCCCGAGAGAGTGAGGCAAAATCACAAATTTGAGCCCAATCTGGGCAACCTAACAACTTTGCAAACCAGGCTCAATGTTTAAAAGTGATAGATAGATAGATAGATAGATGATAGATAGTTAGATAGATAGATAGATTTTTTTTTTCAACAAGTTATTTTGCCCTCAGTATTTTCTACTCCATGCATTAAGAAAGAAATTGTGTCTGCCTGGTCTCTGCACACTGTACATGTGGAGTTTTTACTTGTTTTGTTCAACATTTTGATTGATAGGAAGGTGTGCTCTCCTAGCACTTAACTTTGCATGTTGGATATACCTACCCTCTGTTTTCCTCTAAAGACATACAAAAAAATCCTATTATTAATTTAATTCAAAAACTTTCCTTGCTTTGATAGTTATATATGTTTTACAAATTCATACTCACCAATAAAGAACCAGTCACCAAATCTAATAAATTATTTTTCTCAGATTCTACTTGCAATATTAATCATCATATGATAACTGCCATTGCTAGTCCTATGATTTTATAATTATTCATGAGTCAGACTCAAATGTTATTGTCAATGCTGGGGACACAATCATCAGTGCTTTATTCCTCCTTGGAGAAGATAGAGAAAAAGTGTTATTCTTCTTCAATTATAGGCTATCTATGGTCATCCACATATCAAACTATACTTTTACACAAGCTTCTTCCCACTCAAAAAGTTAGATATAATATTGCTAGTAATCATAATTCAACAAAAGTTTATAAAGACCTCTAAAATACATTGTGATAGGCATTGTGGTGGAATACAAAAAATATATGAAGATATAGACCATCCTTGTCTTCAAGAAACTTTCAGCATAATTGGCCAATGGGAAAAAAATGTATGAACAAAGTGCAAACATAACAGACAGTTACCAGTTCAGTAATTATTGAACTTGATTGAGTGAGTGGGAGAAATAATGAGTGCTTTAGGAGACTGGATAACAGAGAAATGGCACGAGCTGTCCTGGTCACTAAAGTAATTGGATAAAAATCAATTTGAGCAAGATCCTAAGGTAAGGATACACTTTGGCCAGAGGAGAGAGAGTGTTCTAGTGAGGGAAAAAGTAAAGGCAGAGAAAAGCGAAATTACTGAATATGATGATCATAGTAGTTTTCTTTTATTGAACATTTAATAGGTTCATGTAGTATTGATTAATCTTTGCTAAGATATCCAAGATCTATTTAAGGCATGCCAGTGGAAGAACTTAGTCACAGATTGGAATTAGGCGACAGATGTGTTGGAAATAAGGAAGATAAACATTGGAGAAATCAACAGTAACTCTAGGTCTTCAAGCCTGGGTGATTGGAAGAACAAAGTATTTAACTGAAGAATCAGTGGTTTTTAATAGATGTATTTTGCAGGGGGGAAAAACAGCAGAGCTTATTAAATTTTTTTTCTTTATTTGAAAGGAGTGAATGGCTCAGGAGGAACTATTCAGTAAGCATTTAGAAATATGGTACCTGGAACTCCAGGAGGAATCATAACTAGAACAATAGTTAAGAGTCAAAGGGGAGGGTAGGTAGCTGAACCCACCACAGAGACTGTGGCAGCCAAGGATTATGGGCATGGTGACACATTTTACATCGAGAAGATGGAAATGAAGTGAGTTTTTATTTCTCTTACATGAAAAAAGCACTTATCAATCAGGTTTCTCATGATACTGTCGTAAGGGCCACAGATCACCAAGACACCATTCCTTCTTCTACTGGAGACATGCAGATTGAAGCAAGATAAAGAAGCCCCACTCTCTCTCGAAAGCAAACAAACAAGAAACACATGAAGAGAAGATTAGCATAGAGCCAGCAGAATGTCAGCTCCCTTTTATTCCAGAGATTCATGGAGTATATTGTGCAGTTTTGTGTTGATTCCTTTCAAACCAAAGAAGGCGCCTCTTAGTGTAGAACCTTCCCCTTCTCGCCAAGAAGGCAAAACTATTTATTTTACTGGATACTCAATCAAAGGAAACATTTTTCTCAACATGAAAAGTGGAGAGAAGCATACTTTAAGTGAACCAAATCCTGACATAAGTGAGGCCAGAGTCAAGTGTAACTAAGACCCGCTTAAATGGATTGATGTACCTAGGCTTCTGTGGATTGAAATTAATGATAATGTCACTAATAGAATAAAACATAAACCAAGAACATGCAAGTATTTTCTTAAAAGCCAATACCATAGTACTTATAGAATGTAGGAGAGCAGAGACAATTCCAGAAGACTCACAGAACAAGGATTCTAGTTGTACTGACTTTTAAAAATAATTTTAAATACATGTTGAGCTGGTGATATACTTCAGCAGTACAGCACCTGCCCAGCAAGCGTGAGGTCCTCAGTTCAATTTCTGGTAACCCCCCACAAAAGAAGAATAAATGTTGGAAATGCTGACCTCCAACTTTTGCTAGTTGACAGAAACATGTTTTCCCTTCTAAATTAGCAAATATAGGTTTGATATCTGTAGTGTCTAAGATGTTTTCTTGTTCAGAGTAGAATTGGTACTTCATGGGTATCTGGAAAAATTTTCTGTTTTGTAAGTGACATTTGAGCTGAGGCTCAGAGATGATTTTGTTTATAAAGTGGCCAAACAGGATGAAGGGAACTGTCAAATCAAAGCTGCATAGGCAGTGTAACATGCAGAAAGCTCGTGAGTGGGAAAATCCGTTTGTTTTTGTATCTCAGTCGTTATCATCGCAGTCTGTGTTCCTCCGAATCAGCCAATTGCCTAGGGAGGGGAAACTCTTCTTGTCTCCCAGCCTGTGCGCTGGCTGGCTTACAGGAAGGGTGGGTTGAATTCTTGGTTCTCTTCCTGGACCACCACAACACTTGCATCTTTAAGGGGAAGACTCCTACGCAGCCTGGAGAAATGCTCACATTATAAAAAATATCTGAGAAATGAAAATTCCCATGGGATTGGGTTTATATATCCCCATTCACATTCATTCTGAGCTATATGCTGCTTAGGATGTTATACATGTACGTTTTTGTTCTTTTTTTACCATGCACTTGAATTCATTTAAATTAACACGTCTGATGGATTTTTTATGTTCAACCCAAGACCCACAAAAACCTGGAAACTGTAATGGTTTATATCTAGATGTTCCCCCAAGCCTCATGAACTCATAGATGGGGCATTTGGGAGATGAAGTATCATGATACTCATCAGTGGATGCTAAGCAGTGGGTTGGTCCACTGATGAGTTTATGGGTAACTGTGGTGATACTGGGAGAAGAGGATCACTGGTGAATGGCCTGAAAGGGTCTGTCTCCCTCACTCCTCTCTAAGTTGCTCTCTGCTTTCCACTGCCATTCCATGAGCTGTTTCTTCTCCACCATGCCACCCTGCTTTGGGTCCAGCACACTGAAAGCTCTACAAGCTGTAAGTCAAAGCAAACTTCTTTAATTTACTGATGGCTAGTATTATGTCTCAGTGATGAGGAAAGTAACTAAGAAACAAACCTTCTGTGAGACTCTCATCAGAGAGCTTCGTTGATTTGACTTTTAAAAATCTAACATCAACTTTGGCTTCTAAAAGGAGTCTAAAGATATTTAATAGCCTTCCCAGGGTATCAGATGTCACATATGGTTACTAGACTACAGGGGAGAAAAAAGAAACCAAACCAAACAAAACAAAACAAACCCCCACAGTTTAAAAGCAGTAGCAATACCTGTCAAATGTTTTGGGAAAAGGGAAGCTGGAAAGGAAGAGAGAAGAGAAAATTTGAAAAATAAAATTTCAGATGAATTCTGTTGAATTAAAGAAATAGATAAAACACTTATTTCTTCAAATATACATGACCAGCAGTTACAATTAACTGAATTATCTTCACTGTTTTCTATTAAACTGTTGACCAAACTGACTGATACTAGCAATTTACAAAGTAATCTTGACTGTGTCCTAAGCCAAACTAGTAGTTCAGTTAATTTAATAGTATGGCTTAACCCATTTATTCCAAAGATCGAAATGTTTTGGATTTGTGCATAAATGCCATATGCATTACCTAGAAAAATTCAAGGGAC